>OMNN01023083.1:8702-37769 GCA_900302755.1 Chromis chromis
CTTTGTGTATTAAGCTTTACTAGTCATGGATAATTATACACAACACATGTGGAACCACATAAGACTTGCTTTCTATAATATATAATAGTTGCCATATGGATATAAGTGATTCTGACAAATATAATGATTGTCTCTTGTTTGATTAAGCTACTTGTAAGCATTCCAGGCTAATTCAAACAATTTGCACACTTGCAACTTTTACTGTGAGGAAGCTGTACACACAAAATATGCAGAAATACAAATGAATGCCAACTTACTCCTCAATAAAAGTTGGCCTGAATCTCTATCTGGCAACTTTACAGTGCGATTTTGTTTCAGAACCAGTTTGAGACATAATATGGGAGGAATCGGCTTGGCGGCTCCAAAAATTATAGCAAAGGGGTAGCAGATGCTCCTGGCTTCATTTATCTGAGCCGCCCAGATATTGCAGTCCTTTATGACGATTATATTGTGGAAATTCATATAACAACAGTGATAAAAACCTGATATATTTTGCAACAGTGGCACATGTGTGTGTATGTACTTAATAATGTCTTTATGACTTCATTGTGTGCTCACAGTCAAGCTACATTTAGTATTATGGTGCAGCAGGGGTCAAAATTGGCATGGCAGCCGCTACCTATCAACTTAACAGAGCAGAATGATAAGAGGGAGGAGGGGGAGGAGTGGATGGATGATGTCACTCTTGTATTCACCTCCATCCTCATCCTTCATGCTTTGCTTCTGCCTCTCACCTTTATATCATTCATTATGCACTACCAGCAGTTCTCAGTAGAGGAGTAAAGTGACCTTTCTGTGGTTTTAGAATGAAGCAATGGGTTTTTCTGAAAGTTTCACTGACCCTTGAAAGTCATAAACCGCCTTAACACATGTTCAATAGCCATGGAAAATTTCTGTTCGCATTCATCTGCTGCAGTTTGTTCCCTCTCTTCACTCGTTAATTTCTGCATTTCACTGTTGCCCAGCCTTTGATCTCAGTCCTCCCTCTCCAGACTCGCTGTCTTCTCCCTCCTTAGGCCTTACCTCACCCCTACTCCTCTGTCCTTCTTTCCTAGCTTTCTTTCTATCACAGTTTATGTCAGGAAACACAGTATGACACAACACCGTCAGCGATGCTTCACATAGAGATGTTTAGAGAGAGAGTACACCTAAGGGTATAAATCACAGCTCTGTCCCATGTGTTTTAGCCTGCAGAAAGTTGACATGGAGAATTGCAGTTTGTGTGTGTGCGTTTGCCGTTTCAGTCCCACGGCCTTCCACAATGTTTGATGCTGATCCGACCGGTCAGTATGCAGACGCAGCACTGTATGCCTCAGCCATCCCTCGCAAAAACACAGGAAGACACACGCACTTTTAACTGGTGAAGTTCAATCAAAAAGTGGCATCACATCATCATTTCATCATTAAACTTTTCTCACGCTTGTTGAACAAGACAACGCTTTCTAAAAACTAAACGACCAAAGTTACAGCTGACACTTTTTGAAGTGTAATCTCCCTGCCAGCGACTGAGAGCTTCACATGTGGAGCCACGTCTGCTCATTATGCGAGTGATAACACATCCACTTGTTTGGCCCCCGAGCTGGACAGTTGGCCCTTCGTTAGCATCATCACTAACTTCTGGGAAGCTCACGTGGATTGTTGTGTGTGTTTAGTTTGTGTGGTGACCATCACTGTTTTGCTTATGGGTAATATTGTCCAGTTTAAACTGTGGGGAAAGTCACAGTCATTGCATGCTGCAGTTGTACACTTTCAGATGAACTTAAAGCCGCACATATTAGTCAGTGTGTCTGCTTCTAGTTACACAAATAGTGTTTTAATGACTTAGTCGGTAGTTAGGGCAGAACAGTACAGTGTATTGCATTGTAGGAGATGTGAGCTCTGAGCCAACTGACTTGACAAAATAATGAAAAGGACTCTGCATGTTGTTTAGTTTGGGCAGTTTCTGAACTTTCATTTTAACTTCAAGATGTCGCTACCTCAGACAGGAGTTGTTGCATAATAACAACTTGCTGTGTTGGCAGGCGGAGGAACAGTCAGCGTCTTTGCAATTTGAATTTTATACTGAGCTTGCTTGCGTGTTGTTGTTTTTTTTTATCTTCTGCCTATCAATGTTTCAGTTTATATAATTTTCCTGAAGTGCCAGGTCTCTTCATGTAAAAGAAACATGTGGACATCTTTTGTAAAATGGCAAATTATGAGCATAATTACAACTGGGGTTTCATTAAACTATAGCAGTGTTCTTCATCTCTGTCTTTCTGTTTTGCTTCTGCAAAAGGAGGGGAAAAAAATGTTTCTTTGATTACCAAAAAAGTCTCACACAAAGTTACACTTCTGAAGAAAGGCGGCAGACTTGTGATTCACTTAGTGGGGGACTGCATCATATTTTTGCAAAAAACTGAAGAAAAAATAACTCAAACTGCACCAATATGCAAAAAAGTACACGTGTTTTGTTTGTTTTTTTGCTATGTCTAGCAGCTTCATCTATCCTCTCTCTATCCCTCCATCACCTCCCCATACTTCCCCCCCTTCTGTCTTTGCAGCATGACTGCAGTGTGAGTCATGCAGGCAGCCTCTGTCTCAGTCAGACATAGAAAGACACAAACCCTCCTAGGACAACACTGTGGAACTCACCAGGGCAACAGTGTTTTTATTTTAACCTCCTGCATTATATTCAGGGACGAGGTTTGAAGCTGCAAAGGCGGCGTCGGGACACAGAAGGGAGGACTTAATCCTTTTAAGTTGCAAAAGCTGAGCTTGCAGCTGAACTGGACATGTCTGGATGAGAGGATGAACTTTGGTAGAAAGAGAAAAAGAGTCACGGTATGATTGAAGCTGTGTTGGGCGGAGTGTGTGTATATTTGTATTTCCATGTATAAAGTGCGTGTGTGTGTGTGTGTGTGTGTGTGTGTGTGTGCGTGTGTGTGTGTGTGTGCTCTGCTGTAAGGAGATGATAGACGAGGGCCTTACCTCTCCCCAGGGGTTCGATTGGTGGTTTTAACAGATTTAGCAAGTCTTTAATCATCACTTTAGATGTGGACAGACTTCATTTTCTCCATCTTATTCTCAAACTGGGCCAGCGGGGTTTGGAGTTGGTATTCATAATAATGTGGGAGGACAAGTTCAGGCTGACCACTGAACAGGCGATTTGTGGGCTTTACTAACCACTGGACTCATCACATGTTATCAAAACAGCTCAGTCACCTCAATCTCTGTCATTATTACATTGTATTCGTCTTATAATACATGAAAATGTTAAAATGTCCTTCATAAGCAAAGCCAGGCCCTTAGATTTAAAACATACTTTGAAAAAAAGCAGGACTGCGCCATCATTTTTGATTTGTAAAGAGGTTTATAGAGCTTAATATAAAGAAAATCATAAAAAAGAAGGTAAGCTACCATAATAATATAATTCATGTATCACACAATCTAACATTTTTAGGGTCACTGATGGATTGTACTGGATCTCTAGAAACAGAATTTTAATGACATCCAGAGAAATGATCAAATGCCTTTGCTCCGTCTCTGCCATGCTCCCTGCCTGCCAACCAAATGTTCAACTTGGCCTGTAGGTCTGCAATGACTTTGAGAGGTTATGTTTTGGGGAGTGCAGCTTTTTTGCCATTTGGCCTTGAGACGTGGTGTGAGGGTCTGTTTGTCCCTCTCTTCCTCTGTCTACAAAAACACTATGTGATTGCCACTGAATTTCATTTCACTGCAGCAATTTTTGCGGTCAAGAATCCTAATCTGTAAGGTTCAGGGAGTTTTAGAGTATTATTTCCATGTTGCATGTCATGAAAAGCAATTAAAGAAGCTCACATGTGCTTTAGGAAAATAATGCAAATCATAAGGTAGAAAGTAAACATATGGGTTCACTTAATTACTGTCAATAAATTGCACTAAGAAAGATAAAACTCATAAAAAGTGGAGTGAGCGTGCACCTTATTTCTGAGGCCAAACTAGCATTACGTATAAAGACATGCATGTGTACCTTATGCGTAAATTGCAGTGAGTATTCATTTAAACATGTAGTGCATCAAATACACTCAACAAACCTGCTATTGCTAAAATGTGGATTGTTTCTGGTGTCCCCATAAGCAGATCCATCAATCCTCTTTTTACTGCATGACCAATGATGCTAGAATTCAGCTAACTAGAAAACGTCCAATGGTTCCCAACAGTTGTGCTGCGGTTTCCCTTTAAAAGACCGTCTGATCACAGGCAAACAGACGAAGCAGATTAACTAATACATTGTTGATTAGATTACATCAGGTGTGCTCCTCTGATGGCATTAGACTCTGCTGGTAACTCACATTACTATTCAGGGAACTGTGACGCTAATCAAATCAGGAGAATCCAAGAAAGCTACTATTGATCTTTTCATCCTCTCGCTGCCTTTATTATTTATTTTGAAGGTTTCGGTACAAAGCGGATGTATTTTCTCACGAGTCGCGGCTCGCGTTTGAAGTTGAGGACTTGCCCGCCACTTTGAGTGGCACTTACATTTGGTTCTTTGATGCTTCTAGGTAGTGTGGGAATTAGCTGTTAACTGAGGCAAGCCTCTCCTCCTCTGGAATCAGCTTACACTGTCAGAGGACAGCCGACAGTTTGGTTACATTTATGCGGCGCGATTGTTATTTGGGTAAAACTTTTCCATTGTGGTTATTTAAATAGCATGACAATGAGCAATTAAATGTTGAGTGTTTTGTTTCAGGCCACACACTCTGGTATTTTAAGCAGAATTTGATAGGGGAGGCTTGTAATGCTGCTTAATTCTGAAGCTCCTTTTCAGGTTTAACACATCACCTGCTAGTTGGAAGGAAATTTGGGGATCTAAGGTTATTTCTTGGTGCTGTTAAATGACATGAGAAAAGCCGTGCTTGAAAAGTGACAATAACAGATTTTCTTTACCGCCATGTCTCCAGTTTGGGGTTTCACACTCCCCTATGACCAAAATACATTAATAACAGATGCAGAACAGTTCTTTCAAGCAAGTTGTGCAAATAGTTGTGTCATTTTCATTCAGGACTAAAATACAGAATCCACAATCTAATTTCTCATCACACATTTGTTGTGCATAGAGTTGAAATGTTGCTTTTGTTTTGAACATAAAAGGTTTCTATTATTATATGTGATCACAAATGCCTAATGTACACACTCAGAACTAAGCACCACATTACACTAAACACAATTTCAGGGTTATTTCAGTTGAGTGGGATGCTTTTCATGGGCGCTCAACAACACACAGCTTTTTTTGCCTTTGGCCTCACAGTTGTCATGTCTTTCCTTGTAATACTAATCGCATTACTAACTAATCTCACTAACAGGTATTTCTGTGTTGTTTGTTGTTGTTTTTTTTCCTTTGCTGTGCTGCTGCAGTCTCCGACCAAGTGGTACATGAAGCTTGTGCCTGTAAGTCAACTAATCAATGCTCTGCTCTTTCATCTGTGTCCATAGTGACCGTCTGTCCTCCCTCCTCCTCCTTCTGTCTGTCTGTCTTGACTGCCATTATTTTATTATGTGTGCATCAACCTGAGACTTTACTGTTACATAAACGCAGCCTTTCTCTCTATTCTCCTGTTTCAGTTAACAAGTAATCCCTTTGTGCTACATGCATGTGATTTTAAATACAACAAAATATGATTTAAAAAAATGGTCTGTCTCTGTAATTTTTAGTTCTTAAGATAAAGCAATAGACCATGAATGGCATACATCTATTAATTATTCTTTGCTGCTCTTTCTAGTGTCTATTAACTGCTGTATGAGTTTAAGGTTAACTGACACATAGACACGAGGAATGCCGTATGTGCACCTTTAACACGCTTCCTTGTGTTTACTAATGGGAAGCTTCTTGTCAGTGAAGAAAAACACCCTTGGGGAATCACTGAAGAGGTCCCAGGGGATTGGCCAAAAATAAAAAATAAAGAATTTCAATTTCCGAAATGGGATGTCTGGGAGCAATTGGCATGAAATGGTTTCAAAGTCTCCGTGTCAGCAAATACTGTAGCCCCTGTTGTAAATGCATTCATGCACCTACAGGTTACCATTTTTTCCCATTTACAACGCTGTGTGTACTCACTGCTTACATTTCAAAGAAAATACTCAACATGTTAAAATGGTGATTGTTTTATGATTTGTATGATAAGGACCAAATAATCAAGATCAGGTAACAACAGCCAGAAAAATATTCACTGACAGTCATTTTAGTCAGTTGTGCAGCTCTGTTCACGCCGATAATGGCTGGTTGTTCAGTTTCAATGGCCTCCCTAGGACGTCTTCTTTTTTGCAATTTAAAACAACAAACGCCACAAGGCTCCAGAGCCACTCACTTACCTTCATACATGAGTAAATCTAATGAAGGCTTGCTGTGTTCTTAAGTGTTTGTTGCTGCTTTAAAGATACAGCTGTTAAGAGGATCGCTCTATTATACATGCAGCTATTGTTAATGAAGGAAAAAAAAAAAACAATGGGCCAATTTTGGCTTAATAGCTACTGCAGATGTAGGCAGGGTAATGCTGCACAATGCACTTTGGTTTATAGTATTTTATCTCATGCAGGCTCGCTACAGGAAGGAGCAGGCCTTGACCCAGCCGGCTCCCTGGATCCCCCCAGTGGACAACCTGCTTAAAGACAGCACAGACGGTTCGGCCCTGGGCGCACTGCTGCACTTCTACTGCCCTCAGCTGCTGCCACTGGATGGTAAGGAACAGGCACGATATGTTCCTTGCGGGTACGTCATTGGGAAGTTTACAGTTAGGGCGAACTGAAGGAAGAGTTGTGTTTGTTGGTTTAGAGCAGGACAAGGTGACCGCTGTTAATCTACAGGAGGTTAATTATACTTTTGACCAAACAAATGATCCTGAAATGTTGCTTAAGCTGCTGAAATTCTCAACTTCTTTTGTTCTTATACTAAAAAAAGCAGAATCCTAGTGGGGGCAGTGATTCTACTTTGTTTTCATATCTTGGCAACTGTTTTCATTCAGCATTATTTTTGTTATTCTGTTCCCTGCTCATGCAATTGATTAAGAATCAGTTAACACAGTAACATAATCACATCACATTGCTGATAAAGGATGTTTAACACAAACACACCCAGACACAACACACATCAACAGCTATTTACCTGAACTGACAAAATCACAGGAACAAAAGATTAATCAGTCAACACTGTTTACTCTTTAAATATATTAGCACGCAGCTCCACCCACTGGTTGATGGGATTAGACCTGTCATGATTGGTCAGACATTTATAAAACTTAAAGCCTCAGCAGTTTGTGAGAAGATACGCAACATTGTGCCTAACAAACTGCATCCATCTCTGATCTTAAACAATTACCATCAGTGCAGTAAAAACCACTGAGGTGGGCGTTATAACCGGAACAACTTCAATCATCAAGTTTATACGCTGACAGAGACACCTGATGGCTCTTTCTGCCCTCCCAGATGTCTGTCTGAAAGACAACATGAGTCTGGCTGATCGACTGTACAACCTGCAGCTCATACAAGACTTCTGCAAAGACAACCTGAACAGCTGCTGCCACTTCAGCCTGGAGGACATGCTCTACGCCTCCTCCACCATCAAGGTACTGATCAAACCTGGCTGCATTTGTCAAGAAAATGTCCTACTTCATCTGAAAAACAGCAGAGTGTTTGCAGGGTTTTTGTTGGTTATTTGTGTAGCTTAGAGCCTGGGTTTTAGAGAAATGGGAAGTTAATCACTTTACTTTAAAGCAATATGCGGATATTCGTTTGGAAATTGTGAGAATGCATTTTGAGGCACTACTCTAGTAATTCTGTTGTGACTTGATGCTTTTATTGTGATGCTGATCCTGGTTAGTTGTCCAGAGGCTCTTGCTGGAAACCGGTTTTCGACTCCTACTGTGTAATAGTTATTATTACAGTGCTGGAAAGATGTCTGTCAGAACTTTAAACTGCTGAAACTGTGCAAAATGGGACTTCTTATGAAATGGCTGAAATCCAAATCCAATCCAAAGCAGTGGTTGTTGTATAGAAACAAAGCTACTAGGTGAGTTTAGCTGATGGTTCTTTCCAAAATCACTGCTAATTCATTCATAAGTTCTTCAACGAAACAGATTAGAAACCCATATGGTGCGGTATCCAGTCGGAAAGGCTAAATGAAACAAGAAAAATGAGCAACACTGTAGGCCAGTGTGGTGAGTCATGCTGTGGAAAAACCTTTCAATCCAAACTATCTTTCTTCACCAACCACAAGCCTGGAGAGCTCCACACAGCCTCGTCTAACAACATGTGCATGTGTTTTTTTCATTCTCTACTCACACACTCTTTACTGGTCTTTCTATATTAATGTCCTTTAATTTCCTTTCCGAACTTTTCCTTTTCTTTACTTGTCTTTGTTCTCCGGATCCTCCTTTCAAACTTTCTCTCTTGCTCACAGCTTGGTTTACATATCTTTCAGTCGTCTCTTCGGTCCACACCACCGATGTGTGTGCATGCGTGTGTGTGATATTGAAACTGTCTGCCGCTGATGTGAGATTATAGATTGTAATTTTTCGGTGTATAGATGTGTGATGCTGCTCGAGTGCAGCTTGGATCCTGTATTTTACATTAAGTTCACTCCCTGCCCTACTTTTCTTTCCTCTACCATAAAAACATATATAGGTCACTAGATATCCACCACAGATCTAGTAAAATATCCAAAAGTGACTATATTGAGTTAGAAAGTAATTAGAGATGGCACAGATGTTGGATTGCTGTATATCTCAAAACAGGAGTAGAGTGTTCCAAGTTACATGTCACAGTTTTCTCCTTATGATATTCTTGCAGCTTTTTAAAACCAGTTTTGCACCACAAAGTAAATAGGAAAAGGTTGTTGTTGGTTTTTTTTTAAAACACATACTATACAGTATGCAGGCATTTATGCACACAGCCGAGAATATTCCACCCTTTAACTAATGTTCTACTTCTGTAAAGGATCTATAATGGCTCAAAAACATTTAGCCATGTAGCCATGTTTTCTTGGTCAGCTGCTGTGTGCTCATGTACTTTTGTTCCTGCACCTTCTCATCAAATTGCCATTATGGCTACTTGCGTCCACGATTCCCACAACGTCCCAAAACAGTTGCAGGCACTGTTTTGTCTCATAAAGGGCACAACTGCTTCCACAGTCACTGCGTACTTTTATTTGTCTGGTGGTTTCATGTAACTTTCCCTCCCTGCTGCATGTTAGTGTTTGTTTTTACTGTGTCCATCTCAGTGTGTTTTGCCTGAGAGCTGCATAAGCAGAAAAAACAAAAAAAGTTGATGTGTCTGGATGTGTTTGACATTGTCTGACTGTCACCTCAGCATGTCCTCTGATGCAGGATTGTTGTTCTCAGCAGAGGCAGAATGCAGGTCACTGAAAGGACAAATCTCAGTGGACCGTCTAAACTGACTAAACATGTGTCTTATACCTAAAAATGTGCTGTGTTCAGTGCCATTGTTGCTACATTTCCAGTCTGCTGTTGAAAGTCTTCCACACACACTAAATGAAAGCCACTTGAAATGAATACTTGGACTGTCTGCAGGCTGGTAAAGGACATTTAGTATAACAATAATGGAAATAATCTGTCAATATTTTCATGGGATTGGTTACTGCTAATGAAAGCCACATTTTGTTTTCCTAACTCAGGATGAAAAGTGAAAAAAGCAGAAGAATTTACTTTGCAATAGCACCAACAGGATGAAACAGCAGCTTTGAGGATTAGAGCCGAGACAGACCAGAGTGACAAAGGCTTGAAAATAGAGATTTAAAGGTGCCCAGTAATGGTAGCAGCAATACTAACGTGTGTACAGACAGTGTCGTAATATATTATAATGAAGTCATATCTGAGGGATATAGCACTTATGCCTCATTTTGCAGCAAATAGCAGAAACCGTTATCCATCTCACACTCCCAAGCAGCCCACAGCACACACATGCATTGACAAAGCACATGGCGTCAAAAAAATAATTGAGTCGCGTGAAGCAGCCAGTAGCTGTATTTTGCTGACGCTGATTTCAGGAGGGATAAAACAGTCCCAGCAGGGCAGAGTTATTGCAGTGCAGCCAGAACTGCACACAGAACCAGTCAGATTCAGTAACCTTGACCCACATTCCAGGCAGTCACACCCTCAGTGGCTACATGGTGTGGTCCCTCACACTAATGGAGACCTCATTATAGAGAACGAATCGAGACATTAGAAGGGAGGGGAGGACAGAGAGGTGTTGATGTGGAAGAAAATGGAAAGAGGAGAGAAGAGAAGAGGGGGAGTGATAACAGAGTTTGAAACAATTAGAGAGGAGATGGAAGAAGCTGATCGGGGAGAAAGAGACAAAGAATTGCAGCATCTTTTGGGAATGTGATGCCAGGATTAGAAACTGAAACATGAGCACAACCACAAAGACTCACACTCTACTCACTACATTTACACTTAGCTGAAAGTGTTCCTGTGCTAATTCTTCCATCACATGTGATTAGAGGTGATTAGACCTGCTGGTTTCCAATCAGAACTAAGAACATAAAAAAATGTGAAGGCACATTTCTCAATTGTGATTGAACAAGACAATTAACCAAATGGTCCCCCTGCATGTTAATCAGGGATACAACTTCACGATTATTATCTGTATCGACTAATCTGGCATTTTTTTGATGTGTTGCCAACAGCTATAAAGATAGTCAAGCTAAAAGTCAACATTCATATGTGGCATTGCACAGGATTCAAAACTGGTCTCCTGACTGAAAGTCTAACTCGCACTACACATCCTGCTCTTGCTACAGACTTTGTTTGTTGTTATATTATCTCATCTGATCTGAGTGAAAAGGCCTGTGATTGGCTAAAATCTCCCATCATGGAGTAGAATTTCTAAAGCCTGAAAACTGATTCAAGAGGAAGCACAGACTAGTTTCCTCTTATACCACTTGAATTACGACATGTGGAAAGTATAGATTGAAATTTTCACCCAACAGTGCCAAAAAATACAGCTTTAATTGTTTGTTTGTTTTTAATTCTATAAATAGCCAGAAAACTGTTCATCGTCATTTAATGTGGCTTAAGGTAACAAATTCAATTCGGTTTTTTTCTTATTTAAAATAAAAATTATAAGATATTACTGTTACAAGAAACCAGGAAAAGCAACACATTCCTACATTTGAGAAACTTAAACAAGGGAATGTTTGGGCATTGTTCTTTGAAACTCAGTGATTAATCAGTTGTCACAAATGTGCTGAACGGTTTAAACTGGCATGAGATAAAGGCTGTAAATTTGACTTCTTGGCTAAGCAACATTAACATGGAGGAAATCAAAACAAAGCAATGGAAAAAAAATAGACAACACTGAAAAAAAGAAGTACTGAAGGAGACCTTCTAGTTTAGTTTAAATGTGAGGACTTGGTTGTACTGTAGCTGGTCTGAGTGACACTTTAAGATATTATCAGTCATCCAAAGAAATCAGGTGCAGAAAATTGGAATTTAGCATGAAGCCTCACAGTGTGAACATTTAACAACTGAGTCCATGTCTTCATGCCCACACATACACATGCACAGACACACACACACACACCAGATCTTCTTGTCAGATCCTGTGTTTCTTTGTGGCTGAATATCTAGAGCACTGTACTTACAAACTACCAGAGTTAAGAGTATGTTCCTTTCCCTCTCAATGTATTTTGCTCGTTTGGTGAAAGCAGTGTTGCTCTATATTATGTTCAGTAGTGCCTCAATAAGAGACAACACACTCGCCTTCAGTGCCCAACCCCCAAAGCCATACATTACATACATTACTTAGGGCCATTTTTTCCTAATGGACGCCAGGTCAGTAAATCACGTCAACCCACTCCCATTTACTGGCTCTACATTTAATTAATTCACAGCACATCTAAATTACCATCTGTGGATCCAAGGAGGAGAAATGAAATTCACCATCGCTGGGCTTTCGCCAGCTTTCCTTTTTTTTACCAGGAGGTCCGTAGCAGACATGCTGAGGTTGCCCTGAGGAAGGCAATTAACACACTTAGTGTAATTCATAAGCTGCCTCTTCAACATGACGATCAGTCAGTTAGTAATTCATATGTAATCTGACGATTGATGTCAGCTATGAATGATAGTTGTTTGACGGTGAGGTATAATCAGACGAAAAGTAGCACACAGTATTACAAATGACCTAATTACCACCGTAATAATGGTTGTGACTATATTAACCGCAACTGATTTTAAGACACTGGATTACACTACATTTGAAAGATACATCCGGTGTGGACTCGCAGTGACTCTAGACTTAATTTCATCTGCTAGATCACCAGCAGGTAAAGTGTCCGAAGCTCATGTGATGTTTGAATAATAATTGTTCTTTTCAGTGTCATGACACCCTTTCATTAATTTGTCACAGGATTTCTGTGTGAAGCCGCTTTTAGAAGTGCAATTTTTTTCTACATTTAGACTTCTATCTTTGGAAATGCAATGCAAGCTCAGGTTTTTCAATGAGCAAATGGCCGCAGCCTGATAAACTTGGCGGTAAATCAAAGAGTGGGTTTTCCAGATTGGAGTAAGTCTGTCTGTCTGGCCTGCTGGACCTAGATCCTTTAATCAACTCTCTGGCCTGGTGATCGTTGAGATTAATGCCCTCTGAATGCTCAGTGTGTGGCTTGGCCTTGTGTCTTGCTGAGCTGGATAACATCATTTGTAGGATGTGTGACCTGCTGTTCCTATTTTTATGCATTCAAGCTCTATACGTTGCCAGTGCATCTGATAACTGTCGTGTGAGAGTGTGCATGTGCAGCATATACAGGGCGGAGAAGGGGGGGTGTTTGTGCCTATTCCTGCAGAGTGGATTAGCTCCCCCCACCACCACCACTCCACCAGCCTCAACTCTGAGCTCTCTCTTAGTAATCGCCAATCAGGTTCCTGTGTTCATCCTGAGAGTCGCACACTCAAATCTCCAAACAGCCAGATCTGGCAGTGCTGCAGACCTGGCAGCCCACAAGGTAGTAAAGGCAGTCAATGGGGAGACAGGAGGGGGTGTGGTGTGGTGCAGTGGTTAGCTGTTTAGGGATCTGTGCGAGTGTGTGTGACTGCTGACGGGTGGTATTAAGCAGTAGCACTCACACCTGGTGTGTCAGTAGTAGTCAGGCGAACAGATGGGAACAGAGAAAAAGTAAGCTTGGGTTGTTGCCACCAATCTGGGCAGGACCGATGAGAGGAGAGCTTTGTCTCTCTCGCTCTGTCTTTATTTTTTTTTCCTCTTTCTGTTTCTTTCTTCCATTTATCTCAATTCACTGAGGAATGCTTCACATGCTGAACACGCCTAAAGGTAACCCGAACTGTTTGACATTAGGTTTGTTAGTAATTATGTGTTTCCGAGCTATTTAACTGCAGAGTTATAAGGAGAACAAATGTAACTCAAAATATATTACTTGGAAAAGTGATTTTAATTGATAATTAGGGCAGCTTTTAAGTTTTCGTGTAAAGAGTTCCATTTGCATGTCAAGTAGTTTTTTCTGCTTTTTTGCATTACTTTGATAACCATGTGCCCTACTGCTTTGTACTCCTACAGAGGAATCTGTCACAGCAGACACACATTTTCAGCTCTGCACACTGTGAATGTGAGTTAGATAGGGATTTTAAAAAATAGTAAAATGCTGCAGGAACACCCACTGAAGACCAGTGTCAGTGGTGTTAATTGACTCTGCCCCTCCTGGTGTGCTTTTGGGCTGCAGTTTAGGGGCTTAAGAGGAGTGTGTATGACCCATGTGTGCTGGTGCTTGCTTGGTAGAGCAAAATGTTGCTGATGTGGTGAATCAGGCATCTTTAGAGCTGAGCCATGCACCATTGTCTTTGTCTAGAGACCACGGACTGAGGGCGGGGAGGGGGTGTGTTTCCTCAAGGTCGTCCCTGTTTCACTGCACTGGTTTTGCATATGCATGTGTGTGCACATGTGTGTTATTGAGTGACTGCTGGCATATTTATTGGAAAACAGCCCAATTTGGCATGACAGTTAATCTAAAAATTGAGTCTTAAAATATGTTAAAGTGGAAATCAGTGTGCGCTGAATTCAGTTTACAATGCAAGATAACTTATTTAGATTGATTGAATTTGATTTGTTCTTTGCTCTCCTCTGATGGCTCAAATCACTCATAAAAAATGCCATGTTTGGATTTTTTTCTACAGTGTTGACAGAGTGAAACAAAAAAAACAATCATACTGGTTGAATCATGGCATGTTTTTTTTTTTAGTAATCTCTACATTTTGCTGCTCCATTATACGTGCTACATGCAACAAATTCATTTGTTTGTTAATAACAAGCTTAATAGTCTTGCACACTCAACTCATTTTTCCTTTGTAATGTGGAAACAAACCGTGGTGCATTTGGGAAAATGTAACACTGAGAAAAAATGACTTTGTAAGGTGGAACTTTAATGCCGTGCAATGTCCTCGAGCAGTTTGATCTCCCACTGTATGTTGACCTGATTCAGAGGTCGACATGACCTGGCATGGCAGTGTCAAAAATCTCTCCAATATTTCTTACCCAGTCTAATTCAGGTTGGCTGCTGGGTGCATGACGGTGACTGAGAACTGAAAAAAAAACATCTGACCTCTATTTTCTAAATGAGGTTAATGCCTTAATCGCTCCTCTCTGCTAGGACAGGTACTATTCACATTGTTATGTGAGAGGAAGATTATTATATCCAGCATGTGAAAAATCATAATTTTGGTGACACTAGTTTAGCTAACATGAAAAAAAACGTACCTTGCCGTGATGAAGAGATGATTAATACAACTTCCCTTGTAACATTTTCAATTCTCTTGTGGATAGTGGATAATCTGTGAAGTGAAGAGAGTTTGGTGAATTATTTATGTACAGACTGGAAAATACAAGTGTACTTAGAAGTAATATTGACAACCTCACATAAACAGTAGGGGTCAACAGAGACACCTGCTGGAGAAATAAATATAAAGCAATTGTATGGTGTGTTATTGTGGATAAAGTGACAAAGGGACATATTCAGAATTTTGTCCTGGCAGCAGTCGTGTGTCTCTTTAAGGTATCTTTGAGGTGAGTGATTTGACGTAACCCAATCCCTTTTTTTTAAATCGTTGTCTTGTTTTTTGTCTTCCTCAGAATAACTACCTGGTGTTTATGGCAGAGCTGTTTTGGTGGTTTGAGGTGGTTAAGCCGTCTTTTGTGAAACCAAGACTGCTGGAAAACGAAGGCACAGGCAAGTGTTTAATCCAAACCCTTCTGTACTATTTATAGTAACAATAACAACATTAGTGTCATGTAATAAAGTGGCAGTTAGTGCACAAAGTAATAGAAGTTAACTAAAGCCATCTGTAGGTATATTTTACTTTGAACTTACACAAAGCAAATAATTAGGGGGGGCGAATTGTACATTACATTGCTATCCTTTGTAAAAACTCCATTTGATCAGTGGTCTCTGTTGTGACACCTCAGAACCCTCCTCCTTGTTGAAGAGTATGCCAGCCATCCCCATTTCCAAGGCAACTAAGAGGAGTTTCATGGAAAGACCCCCAAGTCCTGAAAGACCCAGGTATGTTAGCCGAAATTAACAAATAGGCTCAGCTGGTTTTGCAAAAAAATTATCTAGACAAATTAAAGTTAGAAAATAATATATAATAAAATGCAGATAATGATATATGTTTGTTGTTTTCTTCCTTCAGTTTACCCCTCCGCCCCCAGCCTCGAAACTCAGGTAACTAAATATTTGTTACTTCCCAAAATTGTAGTGTTCTGAAATATTAAATTACAATTACTTGCAAGTACAAAAACCTCTGTTTTGATTTTTGCTTTGTGTCATACAGGTGAGATCAAGAGGTCAACCTCAATGTCCTTCGTTGACGGCAACCTCGGCACGTGGCCCAAAGAGAAAAGGTTAGTGTTGTTGTCATGTTAATGTGCTGCTCTTTTAAATGATCCAATCCCCAAGAGAGTCAGTCATTGTGGGATTAAGAAAGATCTTTTGGGATGTTGTCAAACCAGACTCTATTCAAATAAGCTTTTTTAATTTTTGAGGACTTAAGTATCTGGAGATTTAATTGCAGTTTCTTGTTGTTTTTCTTCTAAGATCTGGGCCTTACGGAGTGTCTTTTGACATTCCCTTTGACAAAGAGGACTCTGCTTCTGCCTCTCTTTCCTCTGCACGTGGCATGGTCAGGTCTGTCAGCACTGATGATGGTTCTGGTTTTAAAGTCCACCACATGCCCCGTGGAATGAAACGCAACCTGTCCTTCCAGCCAGTGAATGGTCAGAGTGTTGGCATTGAGGAGGAAGGCTGCCCAGACAGCTTAGCTGGCATGGAGCCCAGCAGGCGAAAATATTCCAATGGGCATGGAAGTGTCATGGCAACAACTCCCTCCATGGAGGAAGCCCTCCAGATTATCCACAGCCCGAGTAGGCCCCCTGTGGAGGGCATCAACAATGGTTTCTTCCTGCACAGTCAGAAGCACGGGGCTGGTGTTGGTGGCTTAGACACGGTATCAGAGCTGGACTCCAAAGGACCTCTGAGCACCACAGACACCACAGAGGTTGACACTGGCATCCACATCCGAACAGAGGACATGCTGGATGAAGATTCCTCTCTGAAAGACTGCTCTGTGAACATGGAGCTTGATATGGACACACCGAGCCCCTGCCCGAGCAATCAGAGCAAATCCCCCTTAGGAGTGAAGATGACCAGCTTTGCCGAACAGAAACTGAAGAAGCTCAATCCATCAGCGCCAGACTCTGGCAGGGGCAGCAGCAGTTCCCTGAAGACCACTCCAGAGGGCTCAGAGTTTGGCCTACCATTATCTGTCTCCTGGGCCCCAACCCCTGAGCACAGCCCCATCCATCAACACACCCCACCACCAATTTCTGCTCAGGCATCACCCACACCTGTCCAGCTTCCACCCAACGACCCAGCTCAAGTCATGGCTACAGAGATGGTACAGCTGAGGATGAGACTTGAGGAAAAACGGAAAGCCATAGAAGCGCAGAAGAAGAAAGTGGAAGCTGCTTTCACAAGGCATCGGCAAAAGATGGGTCACTCAGCCTTCCTGAATGTGGTAAAGAGAAAAGGCGATGGTGCTGCTAGTGGAGAGGAAGGAGGGAAAACTGAGGGAGAAGGAAAGTCAGCAAGCACAAGTCCCACCTTTAAATTTGGTAGGAGCAAGGCGGATACACCTGACGGCGCAGAGCAAAGCACCACAGCCTCCTGCTGGCAAAAGTCACCTGGTGCAGGTGAGGAAGGTGGACAAAGCCATGCTCAGCTCATTGAAGGGGATCTCACAGAGTATACACGCTCTATTGAGAAACTCAACCATTCTTTAGCCTTCCTCCAGACTGAGATGCAGCGATTGGCTCAGCAGCAGGAAGTGATCATGGCCATGAGGGGGCAACAGCAGCAGCAGGCATGGGTCATCCCTCCTCCACATACAAACCCCTCACCACAAAAACACAGTCGAGCTGTTACTCGATCCTCAGGACCCTCTTCTCCTGCCGACTCCCCTCGTTCCACCCACCGCTCTCCAACCAGCATCAAACGCAAATCTGCCTCCTTCCACTCACGTAATCCTCGCACCGCTCGACCCAACGAGCTGAAGTTGGCACCCTACAACCGAGTCCTAACTGCCCCGCAATCTGTCGACAGCATCCCAAGGCTACGTAGATTTTCTCCTTGCCAGCCCTTGGCAAGTGCTTTCGTTTACATGGGGGAGAAACCAGCACCTGCAGCCCCAGATGGAGATAAAAACAAGGAGTTAGATTCGCACCTTTCCCCTGAGAGGGAGGTGGCGAGCGTATGTGTAGTCCATTCACCCCCGAGCTCCCCCAACCTGCAGAACAAAAGAGAACAAATGGAAGCAGATACAAATGCCCAAACCCAGGAAACAGAAGCTCACATCCAGTCCAAGACTTCTGACATGGAAACAAATGACCAGAAAGCCATAGCTCAGAAGTCAACTGTAGAACTAAAACCTACCATAGAGGCGTCATTCCCTGAGGTTCTTGCCCACCCTGTGGTAGAGACCTTCACGGTGATGCCCACAGAGATCCCTCCTCAGCCAGAACCCTCTGAACAAGCCAAAAGCAGCTTGATTGAGGTTCCTCTGTCGGTCATGAAGCCACTGGAGGATCTGACACTTGATGATGGTTTGGAAATGCAAGAAGGGAATGCAGAAGGCTTGGATGACGAACAGAAGATATGCCGTGGCTTCTTCTTCAAGGTATTCTGTTAATTCAAAGCACTGTTACATGAAGAGTATCTATATTTAATTTTCAATCATCTTCTCTTTTTAAAACAAATGATTTGCAGTAAGCTCAAATGTGTGAGAGAGAGTCATTCAAGAAAGTAGAATATACATTTTCTACTGTTTGTTAAGACAGCACTGTTTTGGTCAAACACGACGATTAGACTGAAATATGAAAAACATAAATCATATAAACCATAGCATGCAGAGTCTGGGTTGCAGCTATTTGCACCACTGGAAGCCTTCAATTGCCATGACACAGTTCAGGGGAAAAATAGCAATTATATATTTGTACCGGGTCAGCCGTGTTTGTGTTTATAAGGAAACATTCTTGTTCCTAACATGAGATGATTAATGGTTTAGGAAACATGCAGGCCGAGGAGGGTATCATCTCCCATTTATAGTTTCTAAGATAGTCGCTAGCTGCTGTCTGGGCTTCGATGTAGGTCAGAAAACTGGGGCTGTTGTGAATAATTCAGGCACAGCTGTGGAAATGTGAGGTTGGAGAAGGGTTGACTAGATTATGAGAGCGGATGCTGAGGGATGTGCAATGAAATTTCACATGAATAAAACTCTACATGGAACCAATTTGTACTTAAATTAGAAACCAAATTCTATCAATTTTATAATTTTGTTATTATTAAAAGCATGGTTTTATATTTACAATACATCTGTAGAAGGTCTGACCTTTGACATTTGACAAAACATGTCTTCAATATTCTCTTTTGCTATAGTTAAGATTAATACAAACTATCTGAACCACAGTGAAATGTTGATACCTGTGTACATGAAATAATGGAAATAGTGATCATTAAGGGTTCATGTCATCAGAGGAGAATGGTTTGTTGCATAATAAAGATTTAAGTCTCTGGAGAGACTGCAGAGGAATGTGCCCTTTTCTGACCTAGAAAAAAAAAACTCCATTCTGTTGCCAACGCAAGCCTTTTTTGCTATCTTATTTAATATTACAAAAGACAGTTGACCTTTCACAGTAACAGCTCCTATTTTCGATTATCTCATTCATTATATCAGAGTAGATAAAAAAAATACTTTAAGGAGTATCACAATAACACTCAGTCCCTCCAGCTCTGGTTCTGCATCACAGTTGTAGAGGGTCAAGTTTACTTCACGTGCAACAGATTAAAAAAAAAACAAGTAAATGTATAATATTCACTAAATGTCAATGACATTTCATTCAGCTTAGAAAACTCTTACTATTACCTCGGGCACTGTAAGGCAACTGCTTTTGTTTCCTTCAGGAGGATGGGAAGGCAGAGGAGAACATGGCACAGAAGAGGGCTGCACTGCTGGAGAAGAGGATGAGAAGGGAGAAGGAGAGTCAGCAGAGGAAGATGCAACTGGAAGCTGAGCTGGAGCAGAAGAAAGAAGAAGCTCGGTATGCAGACTTATATGTTCTTTCTCTTTGTCAGCGGGAATTCTAAAAATCATTTGTCAACTTTTTATTTGGTGGTTTATTGTTGTCCCGTCCATCTCATCTAGTTCTTACTTTTTCAGGCCTTTAGTTTCGTGGGTAGTGCATTTGAAAAGATACCCCAATATCTAAGAACGCAAGACATGAGACATAATTATAAAACAGTTAAAAAAAGAAAAAACATTTAATTTATACCAGAACATTAGAACATTAAAACCACCTAATACTGTGTAGATCCTCTTTGTGCTGTCAAAACATCTCTGAGCTGTCGGGGCATGGACACAGGACCTCTGGGGGTGTCCTGTGCTGATTGGCACTGAGACATTGGCAGTGAATCCTTCGGGTCCTGTGGGCTGCCTGGTGGGTCCTTCGTGGATCAGGCTTGCTCTGGCACATCCCACAGACGCTCAATCAGATTAGGATTTGGAGAGTTTGAAAGCCGTAAAGTACATTTGCCTCCAAGCTAAGTTTTAGTGTAACTGCAATAGAACATTTTGTGACTCAACAAACTAAAACATGTCTTGAAATTGAGTTTTTAGATTAACTGAATGATCAATCAGGTTATAAAACATCAGAAAGTAGTAATGGTAAGAAGCCTATGCAGTTAACCAAAGCCCAAGGTGACATATTCTGATGATTGCATATCTGGTGCGCACAACAGTCCAAAATCCAAAGGTATTCAATCTACAATTATATAAATCAGAGAAAATAAGCAAAATTTCCCATTTGAGAATCTGAAACTAGTCACTGTTTGGTATTTTAGTTTGAAAAATGGCTTACATAATGAGTAACTAATCGGTATTAGTTGTGTAGTTTGGGCAATCACCTAGTAATTGCCTTGTTTCAGCTCTAATTTATTAAATGCACAGTTTATTGCACCGCCTTGTGGAACAGTCACTTTGCATTCACTGCCCTGTAATAAGCTAAAAAGCATTGTTTGATCATCTACCTTCTCCACATTTCATGAACTGAAAACACAGTATTTCTTATCACTCTCCTCACGTTCCTCCCACCCTTCTGTCTGCTCAGACTCAAAGCAGAAGAGGAGCGTGTCAGGAAGGAGGAGGACAAGGCCAGGAGGGAGTTCATCAAGCAGGAGTACCTCAGGAGGAAGCAGTTGAAGCTGATGGAGGACATGAACACCGTCATTAAACCTCGACCAGCCGGTGGGGCCAAGCAGAGGCGAGGCCGACCCAAGTCTATCCATCGTGACAGCATGGACTCGCCCAAAACCCCCGTCAGAGCTGCCACAGGTAACCACAGAGACGACCGCCACTCAGAGAGGTCAAGGTCATCCCATCTGTCAAATCAGTGTCCTGCTGCCGCTCTGCCTCGTGCCACATGAGAATGGGTTGTATAGCCAGCAAAGCTTCATCATATTCCTAATCCTTCCTTTAAAAAAAAAGTCTGTCTTGTTTTATATAGTAAAATCTAAAAAGGCTTAGTTAAGTGTTAATAACAAGCAGCAGTGTTAGTATCTGACCACTAACAAGTCAAAAATAATACAACAGAGCTTTAAATTTAACATGCTGACACACTAAAAGAGCAATGCAGCACAGGTGTATGTATGTTTTATATGTATATTTTGGTAAGAATTCTATCATGTGAATTAATACACCTTCAACCATACATTATAGGTTGTGTCCATATCACCACTGACGCTGCATTGCTCTGCATCAGGGTTGGCACAAAGCACAGTGGGCAGCCTGGTGATGTTTTCATTCGTGGCGTTTAATTGTGTCGTGTTGTGCCACATTTCGTTGTCTCGCAACCAGGTTCACGGCAGCGTGTCTTTTCAGTCTCCAGCTTGTCCCTCGCTTCCCTCACCCTGGGAGACAGCGACAGCGTTCACTCTGAGAAGAGAGCACCGAGGTGAGTTGTTTTTACAAGTCTATAAGTGCTGGTGAAACATGCATAATGTGATAAAAAAATATTTGGCATTTGATGTAGCCTTTTAATCTCAACTTCAAGTTTGATTACTGTAGGGTGTTATTCTCAAGATTTCATACTTTTGGATACACAGCCCCGATATATTCATATGGTGTAGAAAAATCTGAAAATCCAAATAAACAAAAAAGCCCTGCATTCTTTGCACCTTGCTTATGCTGAAAATATTTCATCCTTTTTACCTGGTTCACTTGCTTTTAGTATTACAGTTACTAAGCCGCTGTAAATGAGCATTAAATCCATGCATAATATGGAGTAAATTCACACTGAATTACAGGGCAATGTGCTGCATCTCTGATGTACAGTGCATGGTTTGACTTAACAGCTGACGAAAAGCAAAATTCCAAAGATAAAACTTCATGTGAAACGTGCAAAAACGTAACACAGATTTTTCTTACAAGTCTTTATCTCTACTAATTTTCTAATCTTCCTTTATCAGCACTAATGGGGATATTTTCAGACTATTTCTTGTGTTTTTAATGCCACGCTCTACAGACTAACTCCAGTTCTCAGATCTAACATTTTCCTGTTTTCTTTCAATCTTCCCTTTTAACTACTTTCTTTCATGCTGTTTTACATTTGTCAGAAGTTCTAGTTTAGCCTCTGGCAGTCTCTTCTACTTTCTGAGCTCTCCTAAACTGAGAAGGAGAAGGTTAGTTTCTGCTTAGCAGTTAAATCTTAAGGCACTTCACGCTGTCCTGAGCCCAATCCTGCACTGAAACCCTTTGCTCACAATGGGTTTTATTAGGGATTGAGTGAGCACTTGAAGCGACATATTTTCTTTCCCTTTTGTAAAGATCCTCATAACTTCAAAGCAACGGTTAATGCTATGCTTTTTGCAGTATCGCCACCACAAGACTATCACTTCTCCTTTTCCACTACCACCTCTGCTGTGCCTTCCTCACTCAATTTACACTCCTCCTTTGGTTTTTTTCCCCCACACCTAATAAAACATCAAAGTGAATTGCTTTGTTCAGAACCACTGCTTCACAGCCCAGTTCTGTAAAACTCACTTTGCATACAGCATCCATCTTACCAAGTCATTCACCCTATATTGTGTATAAAAATGTGCTCCACCAAATAACAGTTGGCCTTGAAACATTTTGATAAATTTAATTCAAGTTAGACCTTTAATCTTATTGTAAGAATAAGAAAATCTAAATGACTTGTTAATGTGGGCAGTTGACTTTAACAAAAACCACTACAAGCACATTTGAGCTTTGGCTTTAGTTGCTCTTATTGTATGATGACCTTGCTCACTGAATTTTCAAATGATTACACAGGAGGAATAGTGTATTTATAAATTCCTTATAATCCCAGTGGCATAATTGGTATTCATTTTTTACATTCAGAAACTGAAATATTGCTTTGCCAATGTGTAGAGGTAATAACATGTGCTTCCAGTCTTACAATAAAAAAGAGCAAGTAAAAGCCAAGTGCTGCACTATAACTGATTGATCGCATTTATTGACTTTAAATGCACCAAACTGCACTCACTGTCTGTGCTTGCAAGCTTTGCTCCTTCACTGGTTACTGAAACCCCAAAACCAAGTCTTTGCTTTTGATGACCAAACTGAACACTGCAATAGCCCTGCCTTGGCTGCAGTATACTTCGCTGAGTGTTCAGGATCAGCATTCATGCAGAAAGGTGAACTAACACTCAGCGTGTTTGTGTGTGTGTTTTAGGCCAGACTCTGCAGATGGCTTCCTCTCTCCAAGTCGCTCAAGCAGCAGGAATGGAGAAAAGGACTGGGAAAATGGATCCACCACCTCCTCTGTTACATCCAACACAGAGTATACTGGTGGGTCCAATTAGCACATACTGTTTTTCTGTAACACGCGTTCTATTCAGTTGTTAAAACTGGCAGATAATTATAACATGAAGATGCTCAATGTTAGCATTCTCTATATCCAGAGGTTTTAATTAAATGCCTTTCTTTAGCTTGGGTATGTCTTTTTTTGCAGTGTTTGTAATTGAAAATTACAGGTCATGTGATCACCATCGTGATCTGAATACTGCATTCACAGCTCACATTCCTATGTCAGAATAACTGATAACACCGAGAAATGCTACCAGCAGAAATCTTCATACATGATTTATCAAAAGAAAGAGTAAAAATAGGGAGGGAAGTCTTGTCTTTGACATAACTGGAGTGGTTGCTATAGCAACAGTCTCATCCCCATGTTCTCTCCGCCGTTTTCATTCAGGACCGAAACTGTACAAGGAGCCCAGTGCCAAGTCTAACAAGCACATCATCCAGAATGCTCTGGCTCACTGCTGCCTCGCAGGCAAGGTCAATGAGGGGCAAAAGAACAAGATCCTGGAGGTAAGAGCATGGAGCACATAAACCAGAAAGGCGTATTATATAAATTGCCATATAGAAACAGGTATGTAAATAAGTAACAATATGTTATTTAATATATAATAAATCTGTAAGAAGTGTTGACTTTCAGGTAGGAAAGCTGAAAAATGACTGTGAAAAATGGCAAAGTCGAATGCTTGCAATTCGTTATTGAACTAAAATAGTCGTATTTAAGCCCAAACAGAAGCTTTTTACAAGTCACACTGAAGAAAGTTTTGATTTTGTTTTGACCTGGGAAAATTAGGAATTATACATGAAGGCCTGTCTCTAGCTTCTTCAAAATAAAAGCTTAGCTCTCCTGCAGTTAAAGTAATTAATATAATATGAGGAGATTGATTTCCAAGTCTTTCTTAATATTTTGGAAAAAAACACAATGCAGCATGAATCAAACAATTTAATGTAGGTATTTTCAAGCAAATTCTCTCATACTCAAACTGCTTTAGACTAAAGAAGTTATGTTACAACAAGACATTTTATTCACAAGGTAAATGCGCTTTTAAATTAGCTAAACGTGTCTTTCAGAGTCCACAGAACAAGTCAAAAACCTCATATCTAATGAGTCTTTCTCTTATTACCCTAACAGGAAATGGAGAAATCAGAGGCCAACAACTTCTTGGTTTTGTTCCGAGATGCCGGCTGCCAGTTTCGCTCTCTGTACACTTACTGCCCCGAGACTGAAGAGATCAACAAGCTGGCAGGTATCGGCCCCAAGAGCATCACGCGCAAGATGATTGACGGCCTCTACAAGTACAACTCGGACAAGAAGCAGTTCAGTCAGATACCAGCTAAGACCATGTCAGCCAGTGTGGACGCAGTGACAATCCACAACCACCTCTGGCAAACCAAGAAGCCAGCCACCCCTAAAAAAGTAGTGCCTGCCCATTCCTAATGGAACTTGATACCCCCAAACATTACCATTCCCCCACCTCAAATGGAGCATCCCCATCTCAATTTGCACTTCACTGTACATATCCATGAAGATTCAAACACCTGCAATGCCAGTTAGATGAATGCATATTTGACTTTTTTCATGTTGTCTTTCTCATTGCATTCCCGTCCTTGTTTATCCTACATACTCCGGACTGGACGTGATAGGACTTAAATTTAATGAACAACTGGAATGTATGACACTGCTGAAGAAGAATGATGTAAATGTAAATCACGTCTGTGTTTTTAGAGACTGTTGAGTTTGAGTCAGTTCATGAAGGCACGTGCGAGTGTTGTTTTTGTTCTCTATGTGCCAAACGTCAAAAAAGAGACAGTATGAATGCTAGGACATTTTAATCGGTACACTGAAGCACTGAATGTTTTTAATTCATGTACAGATTGACTTTTGTTTGCATTATCCCGTTGATGTGTGGCCTTATGCGCGTTTTGTTTTAGCGTGAGAGTGCAATGAGGCGATTGTAAAGCAACTGCTTTTGTTTTTGTATTTGGAAGAACACTTTCTTCTTCATCTCTGTGGGTAAAACAGTTTGTATATTGAGGTACGTAAAACTCCAAAGGGCCAAAAAAACAAGTTACATACAGCTAGTGTCAGCCACACGGTACATGTGTGTTCAGCTCAACAAAGCCAAGCGGTTTCAGCTTTTTCAGAACCCTTTTTGAGGAAGTGATTTTAAAGAATGCAGGACGTTACTCTAGATCACTGGCTCTCAACCTGTGGGTCAGGACACCTGCAGACAATCTGCTCTATAATGTACAATGTGAGAACAATAGATTTCTGTCATGTTTGCAATTGTAGTGGAAAAAATCCCTTTTCTCTGAAGTAGTTGCAGTCAGGCAAACCTGCATGACAGTGAAAATCTAAATTAGGTGGAGGCAGTGTTAACTCACTGGTTTGTTTGCATTAAAGGTTGACAACCAGTGTTGTAGCTCACTTTGCTGCTGGTTCACAGCAGGTTTGTGAACAAATAAAACAACTCAGTATTATTTCTTTTTTTTATTACAAAATGCTGCCTACTGCACCATGTAGGATCTTTGCAGTATATTTAGGATAATGTACAATCACACTCCCATCCACTGGTATCAGGAATATGACTTAAATCCAAGACACCTATGAGGTATTTCTCTTTATATTATGATTGAAATTAACTGTTGTACTTTCTTGACAGTATTCAATTCCACACTTCATCTTAATAATATCTGCACTATAAACTGAAACTAAAGCACCAAACTGTAGTAGTGCATATGCTAGATTATGGATTAGTTAAAAAATAATACATTCTGTTAATAAAAAAAATCAATCATGCATCATAGTAAGTATTACCCAGTTCATTAAAAAAGCCACATCATAAGACAGTTGTGTCACCTTCAACATGTTTGTGCATCAGTTGAACGTTCATCGCACAAGTGGGTTTTGAACTAAACGAAGCATTCAGAGTGTTTTTGTCTGTCGCCTATAAATGCAACATGTCCTGAATAGGTCAGTAATATGATAACTTTGTTAGATTTATTTTTTCTATTGATACCAGAATACAATTCACATAATAATGCAAGGCAGGATAGGCCAGATAGATCCTCGTTGCTGCATACGGGTAGAGATTCATTATCGGGTTTCATTGGTGTCGGCGTCATGTTACTTTTGCCACCAAATGTCAAATCAACACCATCTGCAGGTATGATTTCCGACTAAATAATTCTGCTAACATGGTGCTTTGTTTTCAACAGGGGGGATATTTATGACCAAAACAGAGCATGTACATGTTTTTTGAAATTGTAATCTAGTATGACAGAGAGAGGAAGTGTTTCACTGTTGACTATTGAAAGGATTTGTCCACAGAAAGCTCTGTCCACCTGCGTTTGGCTGTTTAAGGCCAAGGTAAAAGATTATTTAAACTGTAATGATATTGTACAGTGTGTTCATGTGAGCTACTTATTCACTATGATAACTTTGTTTTGTTCGTCAGACGCTGTGCTGTCATTCAACATATCGCAGAACATGTAGTCTCATTTTCATTTGTTTCCTTTTTGTTTTTGCATTTAATAAAACTAAGCATGGCCTCAGCATTCATGTGGCATTGATTGTAAAGCAAGAGACGATACATTTTTAAGATATCAACACTGAATTTTGGCCAAACCCTAAGATTAATCAGGCTACTTCTGTCTTTTTTGTCTTTTAAATGACTGTAGTAGATATAGAGGATTACAAGGTGCACTTACTATTAACATAAAAATAAAAAAGGATACAGTAATCCTCAAATAAAAGATGTTGCCAGAGGATATAGTGAGATACAGTGAGAGAGCAGCTTTATAGCTCAGTGACTAACACCCCAGACCTTTGCATGGGAGATCGGTGGTTCAAATCCCACAGGTCCCGCAGGTATCAAGTGAGGACCCTTCGGCAAGGTCCTTCATGCTGCCCCGCCTACCTACCTATGTATGTCGCTTTGGATAAAAGCGTGTGCTAAATGAAATTGTAGAATTGTACGTAATCAGTCAGAACGATGCAACCTATAACAGTGAAAGATCAAGCCAGTTATTCAGGAAGACAAAACAAGTTACAGTAGTTCTTCATACTGTATGTTCAAGTAACATTGACAGGTCTACAGTCACTATGGTGTTGCACTGGGATCTAAATAATATTAAAATGATAAACTTAAAGGTTCATAGTGAGCATCTCTGCATGAATTATCAACTGTTGCCATATGTGAATCCACTGTAACTAAGAAACCTCATATTTAATTGAACAACTTGCAAAGCCAGTGGTTCAACTATTACTTAGAAATTCTATTCAAATTACTTTTATTTCTTTTGTGCCAATGTGCAATACAAATCCTCTCAGGGAACTGACAATATTGTATTATAGAGAGAAACCCAACAAATCCAATGATTCCATTTGAGCAAACACTTTGGCAACAATGGACTAAACAAAAACAAAACTCCCTTTTAACAGGAAGAAACATCTAGCAGAACCAGACTCAAGGAGGGCAGTCATCTGCCTCGAACAGTTGGGGAAAGGGTGAAGAGAAAAGGAGAGCAGAGAGACACAGACAGAATTTGTACCACAGGCATCAACTAAGAGGTATCCAGTATTGTGAACTGAGTGATTGTGACTGAATTGTGTAGAGCTGTTTTGCAGATGGACCCTGTGGCAAAACAGATTGAATACAAAAAATGCTGCGTGGACTATTCATGACCGAAACTTGGAGGAAACAGGGCTCCCTAGTGCCCCCTAAAAGATTAATGTAACAATGACCAATAGAACTTAGTTAATTAATAAGGAACTAAGTCCACACTGGGCAAAGTTGTCACCATACAGCATTAAAAATTGTATAAGGCCATTGGCAAGACGATTGAGGAGTATCAGAAGCAGAGATGCTTCAAAGAACTGAAGCGTCTCCAAAGAGCTGTGCACAATGACGCACAACAGCAATAACTTTATTAATTACTTATAATTGTAAATTATCTTCAACATGGTTCAACGATAAATCACACTGTGTACTTTTCTTCACCTCTGCTGTCACACAGTCAGCTTATATCTGCAGTTAAATCATTTGTTCCAGCTGAATCTTGAGCTCCCACACGGCTTGATATTACTGTACAAGTCTGATCCGTTTGGTAAAGGTAAATATTTTCTGTCATATCAAGACTTTTCCGTTTCACAGGAGGACATTTGCAGCAGTGGCATTATTGTGCATATAAATGCATTACAGAACGTGCCCTCTCTAATCAATAAAAATTGAAATACCGCATTAGGTAGCAATGAAAACACATACAATGTATTATAATTGGCTGTAGTTTGATAAATTATCATCACACATGGACAGAATATTCAATATTGAAATCATAAATAAAACTCAATGTTGTGCCTATGCGTGATTTTTTTCCTCTCAAATACACATCAGCATCTCTTCCCCTGGACTACTTTTTATAGAGATAGATAATTATATAGATAAAAAATATAAACAAAGACAGAATACAAATTATGCCTCATCATTAAACTATTATTTTCAGGGAGTGGCATATCTTTAATCATGCCAGGAAACATCAGTCTTTTTGCTCTTAATATTCTTTTGAAATGTTAACAAGACTACTAATAGAATACTTTGATTGGTAGTCACTTTAATACCAACAATGTTAACTGTAC
>OMNN01023089.1:2076-15283 GCA_900302755.1 Chromis chromis
CGAATCAAGTACTATTTGTTAAAAATACATATTTTTGATGTGGAATTTTTTTTTTGTTTTTCTTACAGGCAACATGTAACTTAATACTTTTTTGGTGCTATTTTACTAGATTTTATCTGTAGTTTAACAAAACATGGAAAAAAGTTTAACAGTTAACAGTTTTTCCATTCCTAATATGCATATTTTTTTTTGCAAATATTTGCGAAATAATGATATTTTTTGTTGACTTAAATAAAATAAAAAATTTAAGTGTAATTTTATGGTTTAAATGTTATTAAAAAAATACCGTTTTTACAATTTTTTTTACATTTTTTAAGGGGGCCGGTATTTACAGTTTTGGTCTGTTTTTTGATTGTTTGTTTTTACAGTCAACATATGACATATAACAAATGAATACTTTAATTTTACAAAATTTTATCTGTAATTCAACAAAACAGGAAAAGTCTTTAAAAGTTGGGTTAAGAAATGATTTAACATTTTTCCATTTTTTAAAATATACATATTTTTACTTTCAAATAATGGCAAATATTTATAAAATAATTATATTTTTGCTGACATAAATACAAAATTATATAGTCAAACACTGTAAAAAAAAAAAAAAAAAAAAAAAAAAAAAAAAAGAAGAAGAAGAAGACATTATTTACAGTTTTGGACTTACATGTAAATTAATACTTTTCTGTGATTTTAGTAGACATATCTATAATTTAAGGAAAATCAGTAAAAAAAAAAAAAATTACAGTAAATTGTTGGAAAAATTAGTTAAAAACGGTTTTAGAGTAAACTTTCTTTTTTTACAGTGTGACTTTCACAAAGAGAAAGAAAAATGCTTTTCTAGTGACTCAGTGCTGCTTCTGCAAAGATCATCCTGGAGGTCTTTACTCACTGTTCACAGCAGCTCACCCAAAAACCTGTAGGTTTTCAGCAGTTCTTTAGTATGGACATTACCTTTTTAAGTGTTTTGTCAATTTCACATTACACATTACATACTCAAAACCTGAATTGGATTCAGGAATTGAAACAGGTATATTCCAACCTGAAAAAAGATACTAATACAGTTTTCATTTGTCTTTCATGAAGGGCTGCTTTTACAAACCATGACACTAAATAATCAGGAATCAGGAAATTAAAACGAAAGGTAAACAAACCAGGCCCCACCTGGGACGAACACAGCCACCTCCTCAGTTTCTCCAGTGAGTCGATCAGTGCACTGATACACCCCTGTGTGCTTCCAGCTCACGCTTGACAAGGTCAGAACACTGGACGTGGCGCCAGTTTGAACAATTTGGTAGCTTTGTCGGCTGTTTTGAACTTGTTCCACTTGAAAGTACGGCACGTCGTCCCTCTTAAACTCCCAGGTCGTCTCCCCAGAGCCGGAGCAGGTCAGGCTGAGAGAGGAGCCCTCAGCCAGGACCAGCTCTTTGTCGTCAGGTGTGATCTCCAGGCACAACAGTTCGGTGCAGAAATACAGGAGAGCTGCAGTTTGCACAGCAAGAAAAAAAAAGGTCAGGATGGAGGTCGAAGAGATGGCAGCATGAAGTCAAAGGTTAAATCAACAAAGTCAGATCCTGTTCTATCTCTACATGGTGAAGGATACGAGTTGTCCGGAGCAGATTAGCGGGAGGATAATGATGCCATGTCAGTGACAGATGTATTTAAAATGACAGAGGTGAGCCTCAAGGCATCAGTTGTGCTTTATATCAAAGTGTTGCATTTTCTGACAGGCTGGGCAGCTAATAAATAAATCCAAAAAAGATGTTTTATTCTTTAAGACTCAATTTTTTGAGCATATTGTACATACCCAAAATAAATCCTTTTGAAACACCCTGTCCCATCACTGTGCACAACGTTTTCTTAACTACAAGTCCTGCAAATTTAGTGAGAAGTTGTGACCTCTTCAGTCATGTCAAGTGTTAGGATATGCTGTAAGAAGAAGAAGAAAAAGTCCCACTTTGCTTTCATTGCAAAACACTCCATCTACGTTTGGCATCACGCTGGTCGCTTCCCTACAAAACCACCCATCTTTTTCTTTTTTTTATAGATTTTCACTTTTGTTTTGTTGGATTGAGTCTCACCAGTAAATGTAACTGTCAGGTGGAGCGTGGATCCCATCACCCTCCTCATGGTGGAAGCCTTCTACCACTTTTATTTTTTCTTCTGCGAACAAACAGATGATATAATAACATCAGTGAAACCCTGTGTGTTGTTTCTGGAAAACCCCATGTCACATTGAGTTAGTCAATAGTGGAAGAAAAGCAAAGATCATTCTGCCCACAATGAGTTTAGTGAAACTGAACAAACCAGCAGGAAGATCATCCTAATTAAAGCAGAACTCTACTAGAGTTTACATCTGTCTAGGAGAGATGAGCTTCATATCATGATGGATTGATTCCTGCCCTAATGAGCTCCAGCAGGTCAGGTTAAGTGAGAAAATAAATCACACCGGATGTCAGAGCAATCTGCTTCTAATGTAAGAAAATGACATAAAATTGCTCTGCTCACAGGAAATGGAAACAAAGAAAAAGCATTTAGTTTGTTGTCAAGCTGCTCTCTTTAATGGTGACACACACACACACAATCTGAGGTGCAGATGCAGCTCACTCTGGAGGTATTTGATGCCTCGCTGCACCCGGACAGAGCAACAATGTCTGGCTCCTTTTGTTCGCGGTTCACCAGCATTCTGCCCACTAACAAACGGGTCACTGTGTGCAGCTTTTGCAACACGCTCACTGGCAACAATGCTGCGTCCAAGCTATTCTAGAGCCGTGCTGAGCCATTAATTGGTTTTGGTATAAACAAAAGTGAAAATGAGGGCATTCACATAAGCTGCTGACAGAGGAGTGCACTTGCAAGTTTTGAAAGGTTGCCATGGTTTTGCAATACTCATGGGATATCCTGTGGTACACCAATGTCATATCAACGTCACAGAAATCAGCACCTACTGAGGCGACCGAGGCTCACCATCGTCCCATCAGTACCATCAACCACCGTTAGCCAAGACTTTAAACTACTAATTCCACAGTTAGAGGTCAGAGGAAAAGATGGAAGAGGGGAGGGGTGGTTTGTTGTTATGTTTGGGATGGGGGTTAAGGCCTGCAGCACACAGACGTCTGGAAACAGTTAAGGATGGATCACAGGCCTCTACGCAACAGGGTGGGAAAGAGAGAGAGGGCGGAAGAGAGAGTCTTGGGAAGAGCGAGGGTGGAGGAGGAAGAGAAGGAGTGAGCCAGTGGAAAAATTGCGAAATGTATCTTGAGAAATCTTGCCCTATTTAACATTTTTACTTGATAAGCCACTCTAAATTTACAATCTCTATTTTAGGAAACTGGAGTATCTCTATGCATTATGCAATAGAACACAAAACTGCCTTTCTCTATGGTATCTACAGAAGTTTTTTCAGCTTTCCTTGATTAATTGAACAAATCTACATAACACCACCTTTACTGCATCTATTAAACTGTTCCATGTTTTTGATGATTGTATTTTCAGGTATGAAAGAGATTAAACATCTGATTGAGCTGGCAGTGGTGGTGAGGTACACAAAGTCCTGTGACCAAAACCAGCTATTTAAACCAGATACTCAGTGTCTCTCTAAATTAACTGCCTTTGGCACTTCCGCTCCCAAAACGAAAAGCTCAAAGCTCTTGAGTTGCTCCAAAAACATGACTGGTCCATTTCCTCCCCCGCCTCCTGGTTCTAATAAAAAAGGCTTGAAGGAGAGGCAGATACACTGAAACCAACTTTTTTTTTTCCCCTCTGTGTTGTACACATGCACACATAAACATTCTCCCTGGCACATAATGCATGTTGCATGTATATACGGTACACACATGCTCTATTACAACCCAGCCCCCCCATCCTCCATACACTACCAACACACAGAAACAGAAACAGACCTCTCCCCCGTTTCCCCTTTTTGTCACTGGTGTCTGTGTACAGTTCACGTTCCCACAGTATTACTCTGAAACTTTCCCAGGACCGCTGATACACTTGGGACCCTGCTGGTGATGACGGCAAGAGCGGCGGGGTCGCCTCATCCCCAGGGTCCCCGGCAACAGGCAGCGAGGGGTCCATCCACTGAGGAAGCCGTACATCAGCGCTCAACAAGTACCAGCAGACCTCAGTGTCAGTGACGATGACTTAGAGCGACGTGGGCCAAATGCAGTGACACTGAAGGCATGTGTCATTTGGCAACAAGAAAACTAAGAAATCATACTCTGACTGGATGCTGATGCATGTCGGCTAAAATAAGCCAAACTGCGACAGTAAGGGCTTCTGCAGGATGTGAATTTACATCTCAGATGAAACAGCAGAAAAACGTCTTTGTTTAAAAAGAGCCTAGGTGTTTTTAGGGTCTTTGAAAGGGACGGAAAAATAATGTTTGGCTACTGCAACATGATAAGGTTTCATGTTGACCAGTGGACAGTGGGGGACTATGAGTGGAGGCCTTTGAGAGGGAATCTGACCCTAAAAATGGGATGTGCCTTCTAGGATCATGGTCCAAATGCAGCCAGAGCAGCCTTTTCTACAAGTGCTAACTCTGTGGCGGGAGATTCAGGATTTAACAGTATGCAATGGGGACATGAAAGTTGTAGTTTTGGAGTGAGTAAACACTTAAGAGTTGTTTTAAGAATGACCCAAAAAAAAGGGATGGCATCTGTGCTAATCCTTGTCCTGGTCAGGACTTTGCACAAGACGGGAACAAACAATGTTATGGAGCGTTAAAAGGGTCAGGACACTTGTGAATCTGCCAAGAAGGTTTGGCAGCATTTCAGTGGCTTTAATAAAAACACTTGGTAGCAGTTTGAGCCCTGAACCACAAGGCTGCTCTTTGTTTGAACCACAATAACAACAGAGTCATTTACAGTAAGAGATGTCCGCAGTGTCCATAAATTAAGTCGAGTCAAGTGGTTCTCAACGAGGATGCGATCCTGTCGAGGACTTTAAAAGATCTGAAAAGCAATTTTATAAGCCAGATGTTTGTTATTGTCTTTTTTAATCTTTGAAATGAGATACCCCATTCCTGCAGAAATCTTGGAGGTCTGACAAAAACAAACAGTGTTTATGTGAGCGATGGCACAGTAATCACCGTGAAGGATGAATTGTTATCACTCTGTATGAGTTTTCCCACAGATGCTGGGAATTTGGTGGCTGATTGACCCTTCCCGGTTTTCATAAACAACCCCGCTACACTCTGAGTGTCACCAGCTAACGAGGAAGAATGCTAAAGTCGACATCAGCGGGATGCACGCAGCCCACGCTCTGCCTCAGGATACAGCTCGAGTGTGTAAACGCCAGTCCCTCAGCAGGCTGTAATCCCACTCCTGGGATTATCTATATATACTGTAGCTCCATGTTTCGTTTAGACATCTGGCAGTGATAAAGCAGTCCTCAATGAGGTGGGAACTGCTGTATGAACCACATTTGCAGCCAACTGTTTGCGTGAGCATTTCTCGAGGGGGGAGAGCTTGCACTTGGAAAAAGGAGGAAAAAGTGTAATCTATAACAAAAGAGGGAACGTTTCCCAAAAAGCCTCCCAACGTGCAGCTGGAGAGCTTCGACATCCTGTACGGGGAAATTTTCTGACCCTATGTGGGTGTAAGGCTGTGATGCATCACTGACACAGCAGACCATCACAACCACGAACCAAATACTTAGAAAGACAACAAGAGATGCCACAATGAGTTTAAGAAGTAGAAGAAATTCTACAAAGGTGGAAAACATCTTTAAATAACAAGCTGCACGGAAAAGATGTAAACTCACAAGAGAAAAAACAAGCTGGAAAAAACAATCACATTCACGAACAGACCAATTAGACCAATGACAAAGCATGAACACGCCACAAGAAAACAGCACACAGCACCAGACAGTGGAAAAAACAGCCAAGGGAGCATGCAGACATACGGGTTATAATTTATGGGAAATACCACATCAAAGGACAGAGTGGGACAGCAGAAGGAGCGCACACTCAGTCTTACATCACAGACAGTGATGTTTACTCTGCTGAAGTGTCCAGGAAGCTGTGATCTGCAAAACAAACATCTCCAGTTTAGCGGTCACTTCTTTCCAATGCAAACAATTATAGCTCAGATAAGACAGAATTTGATCTACCGCTGACACCGAACTCTTTTCTTAGGACATGTACTGTATCATATCACAGCGCAGAATAAATGTACAGGCCATATTTGTCTTCTTTAGTTTTCATTTTTAGCAGGATGTCAGGTTTTCTTGATGTATCTCTGACCAGCAGGACTTTGGCGAGCCCTGTGGGAAAAAAATGACCCAGTGTGTCTTTGTTAAAACAAACCTCCATTTTTATCACCCGACTTGGACTGACCATCCCCCCTGAGGAAAACCTTCTGGTCCCTCAGCAGCAGACCCGTGAAGAACTGTTCCCACCCCGGTCGGCCTCCACGTCCACCATCTCCGACATGACTAATACAAATACTATACATTACCAAAGCTGTAAAAATGACTAATAAACTGCAGGCTGAAGAAAAATGTAGCTACGATCACTATGTGTAACTAGCAAGCTGTCAGAATATGTGAGTTATTGTAAGCAGGAAATGCTTAAGTATGCATTCTGCCTATGGAGCCTGTGTTCATGTCATAAGGATTTTTCAGACTATAAAGGAAGACAGTCAGACTTCATACATCTCCATACATGTAGAAACTTCCCTGCAATGCAAAATTGCTTTTATTTGTCCTGTTTAAACATCCTTGGTGCAGTATGTGGCGTCTAAAGCAACATTAACAGATTTTTTTTGTCCACTTGGGGCCAGCAGAAGCAAGCTCTAAACATAACAGGTCTTTCTAAATTCCCGTATTTGAGCAGTTCAAACTTGTCAAGTCACGTCGGGAGTCCCGACTCCTCAGGATGGGAGGAATATTTGCAATCTGAAGAGCAGTGATCTTGCTGACACCAGCAGCTCGGCTGGGCTCTGATGATTACACAGGACAACTTACTGTACTGTGACATAACTCATAGGTCAACAAAGAGGGAACAATTAAAGACTGACAGCAACATGATGTCAGAAGAGATGAAGATTACTCAATTTATAATCTATATTTAAAGATAGAACAAATTAATATGTATACCAGACTCCTTGTCCTAATTTTTGTTTACATATGGCATATTAATTAATTATTTTTTTATGCCTCTGTGGACAGATGCAATTCAAACATCTACCTACAGACAAACTGGCAGCAACAAACATATTATTGCAACTCTGAGATCAAATTTGGTCCTCCAGTAGAAATTATATTGCATGAAAACACCGCAGACAGAGTCTAAATGAGGAGATAAAACTGTTCTCTCCAGGAAGGACATTGACCTGCCGGGTGTCTCGGGAGCTAAGCTGCTGAGATGACTAGCAAGTCTCACCCTCTCTCAACACCTGAATGAATACCAAAACTTGGTCACGTGACATAAAAGCAGTCCTTGAATGAAAACTAAAATAACTTGGCTCAGAATCAGTAACCGACCTCACATCTGGGGACACGATTCTCTTCCCGCTGGCTTGCAGACCCTTGGGTCTTGCCCAAAGCATCATCGTTAAAACAGGCAGAGCAAAGATACTTCCGGTTATTTGATCTGTACTCAGCGAGAAGCAGACTTTGAATTGTGAAGATACTTGCTGTGACTGATGTCGTTTAACAAGGCTACAAAACACAACTAGAGACAAGAGTGAGGACTGAGAAAGTCTAAACATTTCACCTTTAATCTGATTTGTCAAGCTGGTTAGAAATCAGTTGTTTTCTTGTTTTTTTTAGAGAGGACAGTGGATTGAGGCAGAAATGGGAAGGAGATAGTGGTGAAGGACATGCTGCAAATGGCCGAGGTCGGAATCGAACCCAGCATGTCCGTTAAGTCTGCATATGGGACGAACGACATAACCGCTAAGCTATCGGCACGCCCCATCAGTTTTCTAATCACTGTGCAAACATAAGTCCAGTACTCACGGTCCTTTTAGCTCTATTTTTGGTCTCTACCATTGTCTCAGGGAAATATCTGGCTCCATGATCTGAACCAACTAGTTGAAAACATTGCTTTTTTCTGCAATCTGCTGCTGAGCTGTTCGAGTGTAGTGCATTTTAGAGGTTATTGTTAAAAACAGCAGTCTGTTGTGATCAAAAACAACCCTGATGAGATGAAAAAATTACCCAAAACAGTAATGGTGCAGGCCAGAAAACCAAAATAGTAATCAGAAAGATGCCAAAGTGTTGTGTACAGCTGAAGCAAATGAAGAGACAAGTGATAATTCTCTGTGACCCCTACAAGTGACCCCTTTAGTTGTCATTTGACTGATTTCTATATTGATCCATGTGTATCTATTGATTTTAGCTGCTTTAATAAAATGGGTAAATTTGGCCTCCCTCTCACTCTCAGAGTTCTGGTCAAGTGATATAGATATCATACCCCACATATTTTTCCACTCCAGAACCTTTTACGTCATAACATTTTTGGCACGTGTGGAGGATTTTTGGGACATACTGAGGCTGTAGAGAGGTCTCCATTTGTTATGACAATATGTGGCTGACAGAAGTAGTTTGTCAAAATCAGCGACTCCCTTGCGCTGACCCCAAACTACATTTCACAGTTGCACAGCTGGACGATGAACTTTGAAAAGTTCTCCATCTGACAACAACCACTTGTGTGGTGTAACTTAAGAGGCTGAAGCTGCACTGAAGCCATCTCAAGCTTGCCTTATCAGCGCTAAAACATCTACTATTGCTCCTGTTCATAAATCTCAAACTTCTTTTGGTTTTGCATTTGGATCCAGTGCTTGTGAGGTCTTATCTTAGAAACCAAAGTGACTCTGTACTCATGCTGAGGCAACACATGTTTGGGGAAACTGTGGATTTTGGTTTGTTCCCTTTCAAACAGCGTTGTAAATGCTGTTTGTAGTGGTGGGGGAGGTGGGGTGTGTGTAAAGGGCTTCTGGGTAAAACTGATTTCTGTAGAATCACAACCTTGGATGTGGGCAGTGTTTGATATCAGTATAATCATCTAATCTTCTACTAATTTGGGAACCTAAATGAAAGAAAAGGGATTGAGATAAAGCAGCTTCTGTCATTAAAGTCATGTCAGTTTCTGCCCTAAGCAGTAAAATCTCAGGTTGCTACCAGTAAAAATGTTACTTTACATGTGCCAGTCAGGTCAAATTGAATACTCATAAGGAACACAAGCAAATGGAAATTATGCAGACATATTTCCTGCCAAGAGCAATGACACATCAGCTCTGGTTTTTCTTCTAAGATCTCTCCACCCATCTCTGTGACGCTTACACTCCTTTATCCTGCACACCAAGAAAAGCTAGAGGGTATAAGATCTCCAGCCTCCTGAGAAATGGAGTACGCCTACGCACACGTCCAGCCCCTCCACTCTTACACCCCCCCCCCAAAAAAGAAAGAAACTAAAACAGCTGAATACAATTAGCACTGGCTGACTTGCATTTGTTGGGAAAAATTAGGAATAACAGTGACAGATAATCACAACTCCAGGTAATCATTCATGCTATTAGTGTAGCTCTGGGAATCTTTTCTTTATCTTATGTAGAGTTTGCATATCTGATATCATTATACCTTTCGATCTTAACTTTGACTGAAGCAGAAACACCCAAACTGAACAAAATTCTGCTTGTTCTCTTTATTTTTGCTGAAAATTCTTATCTTGTAAAAGCAGCAGACTGTTTTTCTTTGTCCTCTTTTCCCACTCTGCACTGTATCACCAATTCCAACTTGTTTTTGTTGGAGAGTGGACAGCACAAACTCCAGAGAGCAAGCACGGTGCTTTAAAAGAATTTGATGGAGACCAACACTTCCTGCTTAAAATCTGTATTGTTCCTTATGTAGTAAAGTCAGAAAAGAGTTCATAGAAGCAGAAACAGCCAAGTCCTCTACTTAAGCAAAGGTAGGAAACCACAATGTAAAAACATTCCATTGCGTGCCACAGTTCTTCATTTTACTTCAAATCCAAGGAATAGTTTCACGTTTTTCTAATTTGACAAGTAGAGAATTTCCAATTAATTCATTATGAGGCATAAAAAATACTGACAACTCAAAGCGACAAAAGTTAATATACATGTGTATCACTGGCATACACTTACACACTGACATATCGCTCAGAACTGAGAACACCTACTGCATTGACATGTTTATAATGTGATCTGAGAACACCAGAATCTTCTCAGTTTTGGACCTAAGAGCTGTGTTTATGTGCACGACTGCATCACTTCCATCTACGTGGAGATGGAAAAGGATACAGAAAGATCTGTGACTGACTAAACGTCAGTGAAAACACAGTTGCAGCAGAAATCAGGGGGTTTAGAACGGAACCATAATACCATAAATCAGAGCTACTGTGGCCCTCCTCCAAAAATTATGCCATGGACAGCGTATTTCTTACACAATCTAGCTCTGAAAAAGACAGATGGATAGATGTTCCAGACTTGGCACAGGTGCAAATCAAAGTTTCTATGACAGCGTAGACAGTGAAAAGGAAATTGCATAACATCAACCTCTGTGGATGCCGTCCAACAAAATACTTTGCTTGCTCTTCAGCACAAAACTGCAAAGGAACATGAAAATAATCCTAAAGAATAACACTATTGAATATTGGGACACATTCTTTGGTCAGATGAGACCAAGATACATTTGTTCGACTCAGATGGGGTCCAGTATGTTTGGCAGGAACAGGGCCAGGACTACAAACAGTGAATGCATAGTCCTGACAGTAGAGCACAGAGGTGGGAGTGTGATGACATGGATGATATTCAACACTAAAGTTCAAGTTCAAAGGACAAAAGCATCCTCGGTTATTATCTATAAAGTGTCTAATACTCAGATTTTACTGACAGTTGCCTACATACATAAACAAACACTCCACAAGTGTCATTCTGACTGAAACAAGGATGTGACAAGGTGAGAGTTTAATCTATGACGAAATATAATTTCTTAAGTAGTCTAGTAGTCGTCTAGTAGTAGTTTTGCTTTTAAATGAAGTGACTATTCATGGACATCATCATACACAAGTACTATATAGTAGCATAAAATTGAAAATACTCAAGTGCCTCAATATTGCCCGTGAGTGCTGTAAATAAGTAAATGTCTCTACAACTCCATCAATATGTTTGGATGACTTCTCAGTTGCTTGGAATCTTTCTTTGTGTTTTATGTGTAACTTCCTGCTAAAACTTTGGTATTCTAACAATAGAAAAGAAAAGTATGATAAAATAAAATAAAACTAACGTTTCCTGAATGATTCGTCCTGCAGGAGTGGCTGTGCTTCCTGGCTGAAGATGAGATGCAGCTGCCTGTCAGCTCTGTGTAAGTGGGTGGGAGGGAAAGAAGGAGGGAACAAGGGGGAGGCCAGATGGACGGGCAGCCGTACAGGATGCTTTATTGCAGCACCACTTAGTGCTTGTCATTGAAGCTATAAGACTTCAGTATAAAGTCTAAACACAACGATAAAGATGAAGTGACGTACAGAGAAGCACGACTCTCAAAGCCGTACAAAGAAACAACTCAGTTAAAAAGAATGAATGACGAATTATGAATCAAACTACAAGTGAACACCAAGGAATGAGTCAGCGATTACCCGATAGAAAACATACACTCATTAATCAGTGGATCACTAATCATGTGTTAAAATGTCTTGTTGCTCTAAATAAGTTTTTATACTCTATATTTCATCCAGACATAAACATTGTCACACTAGTTCTCAGATCTTGGTTGTTCAGCAGCTGCGTGTTCAGCTCACGGCATGAAGGATAAATCACAAGCGGACAGAATGAGATCAATGTGTTTCAGAACTCAAACTGTTACATATCGGCGCTCTGGAGCACATGTGAGCTGAATCAGACTCCTGGCATGTTTTCTGCATGGTCATAATGTGAAGCACATTTTCTCAAAGCGACTGGCATGCAAAGAGCCCGGAGAGCCAGGAAACAGCTGATGACGAAGGATTAGGTCTGGGCCAGGGGAATGGAGCCGACTGGGCTGCACAGCATCAGGGGCCGGGGAGAAGAGCTGGAGTACATACCAGCAGCCTGACGCACTGGGAGGAAAATCCCCACTGATCAGGAGAGAAATTAAACTTCGCCATGTTTTGCAAATCTTGTTGTAAAGAACTGTCAGAGCACATCTACTGTTTTTAAGTAGACGCTGTGAAATAGTGAGCGGGAGACATTCAGCTGGCGGTGAAGCTATGAAACGAATGCAATACCGTTGATGGTAAAAGTATGACATGAATGCAGCTTTCCAGCACTTCATCTGCAACAACAGCGCTAAGACAATGCCTGGACCGAAATATCCACCGAGCCAGAGAGGATCAAAAACTTCAAAAGGAACCTCCTATATGTAGAGGAGGAGAGCAGCATGCACGGAACACATGCCAACATTGTTTTGATTGCAACCTATGCTAATGCAAAAGCTCTTGTATCAAGAAGGTCATCTGTATACTGAAGATTGATGTGCAGTTAACCAACCCAACAACTTAAATACCGCAGCAGCCATACATGGCAGGGAAGTGGGGAGGCTTTCAGGTGCAAAACATATGGCGGATTAGGGCCAAAAGACATGCGTGCCACATGTGTCTCAGCCATGAAACAGCTCTCAGTGCTATAATGTAACTAACTCCAGGTACTAAAAGCTTCTCCTATGATGAATGCGAAGAGGTGATTCAACAGATTGTTTATGTCTGCGTTCCTTGGGCAGTTTATGAATGATCTGTGTTAGGAAAAAGTGTGACCGAGGCATAAAGCTATCAATTTAAGCTGGTATGTCTTATCACTGGAAGGAAATCCATCCAGCGCTAAAGAGGATGCTGGTGACAGTGAGCGACGCCACGTCTGATATCAATGCACAGCCGTGGTCTTTTCAGCGAGCTATGCGGAGAAGATTGATTCTGTTAGGGCCATTCACAGGGGAGGAAAGAGACCGATGGTTTAGCGTTGAGGACCGTCAGTTCACCCAGGGTGACTGAAGAGGGCTGTATAAACAAGCCCTTTAGCAGTGAAGCACAAAGTGGAGCGCATACAAACAGCTTGTGCTATAAAGCCAAGTGTGTGTGTGTGTGTGTGTGTGTGTGTGTGTGTGTGTGTGTGTGTGTGTGTGTGTGTGTGTGTGTGTGTGTGTCTATGCAGTGAAGCAGATTACGAGCCTTGATGAAGTATTTGAGAGTCACCAGCTATCTGTGGCAAGGAGTGAA
>OMNN01023112.1:1577-11761 GCA_900302755.1 Chromis chromis
GTCAAAGCAGCAACCCTTCAACTACAATTTCATTTTCAGGAAAAGAGAGAAGTCACAGGGAGTCAAATCTAGAGAGTAGGGTGGATTAAGAGCGACGGTTGTGTTGTTTTTGACTAAAATACTTATCGGAGCCTTCACATACTGTTGCACTACAGTTCAGGGCCCGTATTCACAAAGAATCTTAGGGCCGGTTTCACAGACGAGGCTTAGATTAAGCCAGGATCAGTCCTTAAATCATACTAGTTAAACTGGGATGTTTAAGTAGGTTTTGTGAACGGCTTAAATTTGGTTTAATTATGTTAGGATTTATTATTTTGTCAGTTTAGTTTCATCCAGAACAGCCTAATTCTAAGACTATTTTAAGATGTGTCTGTGTAAGTCACTTGGAGTTTAGTCTGGGACTAGGCTTAAGCCTTGTCTGTGAAACCGGCCCTTAGAGTCCTCTAAGAGAGCTCCAACTTAGCCTAAAAATTCCTGCAGTGTTAAACCCTAGCAGAGGGGTGTGTACGTATCAGAGACTCCCTCTCAGTACTTGGTAGTATTCATTCTTTCGCAGTGGCAGTATCGTAACCTATGAGGTTTATCTGAGGTGCGATTATTGCTAGTTGAAAACTTTAACCCAATACCTGCCTTGATGACTTGAAATATAGTCAGCAGAGGCAATTTTTGACAGTTTCTAAGGAGACTGATAAATTGTGAAAGAAAGATGTTTATAGTACTTTAGAAGTATTTGTGGCATGAAAGTCTTTTAAACAAAGGTGCTGCAATGTGTCAGTGACTTGAAGAATAAGATTCTCCATCAGAGGTTGTCTCGGTCTTGAAGCCCCATATAAACTACATCAAGGCAAAACTATGTAAATCTCTTGCAATAATATCTAAAGTCAAAGAACTTTTAAATGAAAAAAAATTATATATTTTATACTGTTCCCTGGTTCTTCCTTACATGACCTATGGCCTAGAAATGCACAAACCATTTCATTAGACACTGTTTCATTGAGAGTATATTCCCTTTTAAAATCAATAAAAATAACATAATTTATAAATTTGATTTAAAAAAAAGCATTTTTAAATTAAGAACACTATATTTAAAACTCCCAATTCAACCAAAAGCTAAAGAGACTCACTTTAAAATGATGAATGCTGTTTACCCTTGTAAAGAATTGCTAAGAAAACGATTTAATATAGAGCATAATTTATGTACCTTCTGTGAGATAAATGTGGAAACAACAGATCATATATTTTTTGAATGTCTAAAAACTTAACTTTTTTGGAAGCATGTGCAGGACTGGATACAAAAGGAGATTGAAGCCCCAAGCCCCATTTCAAGAGACACTGTCGCCTTTCGAACTTTTCTTCAAAACAACACCAAAGAACTGTTATAATTTAGTCCTCTGTCTAGCCAATTTTTTTTTATACATAAACAAAGACTTCTCAAATCACCCCCCAACTTCAAAATTTTTTTCTTTCCCTGCCTGTTAATTTTTAATTGTCTTAAGATGATGATGTTTTGTAAAGGTTTCTGTAAATAAACTTTTTAGAGGAGAAGAAGCCAACATTAAACTGATGCCAGACTTTATAGCAGCATATTTATTCGCTTTACGTCGCGCTCAGGTTACCCAGGCGACCGGCAGCTCCGCCCCCGACATGCTGCCGATCATCACGGGAAACCGCGACGGCTTCAACGTCCGCATCCCGCTGCCAGGGACCATGTTCGACGCTCTGCCTCGTGAGATCCAGAGCGGCATGCTGCTGAGGGTCCAGCCGGTTCACTTCAACGTCGGCATCAACGAGCAGCAGACGCTGGCGGAGAAGTGAGTGAAGCCAGTGAGAAGCTGGTGTTTTATGGCAGCAGAGAAGTCGGTGGTGGTAAAACTTGTGTTTCTGGTTTCCAGGTTTGGAGACACGTCCCTGCAGGAGGTCATTAACTCAGAGAGCCTCTCCAGACTAAACTCGTACTACGAGCAGTTCAAAGAAGTCCTGCCTGAGGACTGTAAGTTCAACCGTTCAGCTGAAAACTCTCTGAATTTTTGTGACGTGACTCTTGGTCTCAGCCGAGTCACTAATGGCTTCTCAGTTGCGATAAGAAGCGAAGAATTTTTAGGTTTTTACAGAATCTGGTTCGAACAAATGATTTGTTTTTGGCAATTGTTTAAATGTGACGTGTAGAAGGAAGGGATTTTGATGAAATGTCACAATTCTTGGCTTAAATTTGGTTCATTTTCCTAAAACAGCTGCTTTTCACACATAGATAAAAGGCTCAAGTATTCAAGGACTTTCAGAAAGTTGAAAATCCAACAGTTCTCTTTGTTTTTACAGGTTCTGGTTCTGATAAATGGTGTTATTGTGGCGATTCGTTTAAAGATAACATGCCTTTCAGACCCACAGACTCGTTTTGGGGTTTTAGAAGATGAACCAAAAGTCCAAAGTCTTCTCTCTTATTAATCATCTCAGAAGCCCTCAGATTTATTGGGGATCATGTGGAGGATCCAGAGCCTCCAAAGATAAAACTAAAGCTCTACTTTAACCAACCGCAGCTGTAATAATGAATCAGTCAGGGGGGAACATGTATTTACTCTGTTGGAAGCCAGTTAAAGTTCGTCTCAACCGTGTATTTAATGCATCTTTATCAGATCTTTTCATGACATTTCCAGCTGTTCTGATTCCTGAATCCGTCCCTATGTCTTCGTCTCACCTACATTCAGGCCTCCCGAGGTCTCGCTCTCAGACTTGTCTTCCTGAGCTGCTGAGGTTTCTGGGGCAGAACGTCAACGCCAGGAAAAACAAGAACGTGGACATCCTCTGGCAGGCTGCCGAGGTGAAGCTTCTGCTCTGACACTCCATTAAAAGCAAAATGACTGCTTTGAACTCTAAATTAGGACCAGCTGGAGTCGAATCTTGATGCATTACTTTAATAAAATGAGCCATATCATCATCTGAGTTATGGAGACTCTAAAGAACATTAAATACACACCAACAGAATATATGTTATGATATTATTTGATCTCTCTCCGTCTCAGATCTGTCGGCGGTTGAACGGCGTTCGCTTCACCAGCTGCAAAAGCGCCAAAGACCGCACGGCCATGTCGGTGACGTTGGAGCAGTGCCTGATCCTGCAGCACGAACACGGCATGGCACCGCAGGTTTTCACGCAGGCCCTCGACTGCATGCGCAGGTAGGACGCCCTGACAGCGCCTGAATGAAAACGCTCAACTGCAAATCACACCTGGGCAAAAAAAAAGTAAAACCAGAGTGGAAACGTGGCCAATCAGAGCCTTACTGACCAGTTAATGTGGAGGGAGTGAATCCTTCTTAACTACCAAAGACAAAGATACAACATGAGATGAAACTGAGTTAAAAATCAGTCAAATTAGAGCAAACAGACATATTCAGATGCATCTAACACCCACAGATCTGCTTAGAAATCAAAGAAAAACAAGCTGCAGGATCGTCACATTTTAAAGTTTTCCTCAGTGTCTCAACAATCCAGCGATAGTAGCTTTTCCATCCATCGGTACAACGCAACCAGGAGCTGGTAACGGCTAATTCGACACACTTTTAATGCTGCTCTTTTACTATTCAGTTCAATTCACAACATTTCATCTCACAGCGCTTGACATAGTAAGGTACAGGCCGTACGAATTATAAACAGAGAACACCCAACAATCCAAAGTTGCTTTTGGATTCCCTATGAGCAAGCAGTCAGCGACGGTGGGAAGGAACCAAAAACCTAAGAAAAAACATCTGACAGAACCAGGCTCAGGGAAGGCAGCCGTCTGCCTCGACCGGTTGGGGTGCTGAAATACTAACTTGTAACCGTCTAAACCAGTTCCTCCTGCACACTGTAGGCTTATTTTTCACTGCAATATAAAGTCCTGCACCTCTATGGAGACAGTATGACACAGTTAGAATGATAGACACCATGAAGAAAAGACAAATGTTGAATTTGTCAGAATAAGTGTTACCAGTCCTGGAAAAACGGTGGCTCTACAACTAGAGATAGATGTACTTTTTCACATGGTAGAAAGATGTTTCACCATGCTGAATGTATCTTCCAACAACTTCTTCCTCTGTTCACTGTTTTTTAATTGATCCAGTAGGTTTGATTTTCCTCTCAGCCTCTCATGGCGTCTCCTCTTTAACCTGTGGAAACACTGCCTGCAGTTCAGCCGAGAGCCTCTGAATTTTAGTGAGGTGACTGTTGGTCGCAGCTGAGTCAGTCGTGGCTCCTTGGCTCTGCCGGGAAAATCTGAATTTTTAGTTTTTTACGGAATCTTTTTAGAGAAAACTGTTAATTTTAAGCAAATTTATAAACGAAACATGTAGAATAAAGGGATTACAATGGAATATCCAGTTTTCCACTGGATCCATACATCAGAAAATGCAACGGTTGTTCCTCTTTTTAGTTTCACGTAACGATAAATTGTGCAATTTTGGCAATTTTCAAAAAACCTGCCATTGAAACCTGCTGACAGGTTTCGGGGTTCACAGGCTTTAACGGGATCTTGCTTCTCAAATACGCCTGTTATGTTCATGTTTACATGTTTTGGTGTGTCAGCTTAGCAAACAAAACTTTATTGCCTCCCTGAAAAGTCAAACTAATGAGTTGATTAAAAATAAATGAGTAATGCTTTTAAAGTGCAAAGAAATGTCTTTGAATAGGGTTGAAATTAAAGCAAATTATAGCAGCCAGTTAATGAAAAAGCAGGAAATTGCAGCTTTAATCCAAACTGGTTGATATTAAACTTACTGGAGAGATAAATCCAGGTCAAATAGAGCGACTACATCAACACACTGATGCTGCTCAATGAAGCTGAGAAGGAAAACAGTATAAAGGTTTTGCCCATCTGTGATTTGAAACCTGCTTTGTCTGCTAAACAAACTGGAGTTCACCTCAGAGAGGACGCTGAATGTTGTGGAGTCCAAAAGGCTAAACGTTTGTTGGCCACTGCTTTAAGTGTTTTCTGGAGAAGAAAGTTTCCCAGCTGATATTCAGAGTCCTCCTTGGATGGTTGTCGTGGACGGATGCTTGTTGGTTTGTCTGCTTGTCTTGTCCGTCTTTGTTTTCTGTCTCAGAGTTGTTTTTTATTTTTATGATCAAAGCGCTTCACCTGCCATCGATGCCACCTTTTATTCTCCTTCATTCCTCCACGTTCACTTTCATGTAACGTCAGCCTGCAGCGAAGAAGATTACAAAACACCTCCTCTTACTTTCTCTTCACTTTTTAGTTCGGTTCAGTCTTTCTTGGTGCACGTTGGAAATTTGACGTGCTGCGTAGCAAAATATATATAGCTATAAAGACCATATACATCATGACCTTATAATGACTCCTATAACTCTGAATTTTCTATGATGGAGTTACTGAAACACATGCCTCTTATTCACAAAAACAATCATGTGTTTTGGTTCTTTTATAGATTTATTAAAGGTCTTCTGGAAATATGATAAAATCTGCTGGGTCAAAAATATACATACAGCAACGCTCAAGTTTGGTTTAACGTCCAACTACGCTTTTGGTTTCCGTCCACAAGCTTCAGGTTTATCTTTGACTCCTCGACTTGGTTCAGTTCAACTAAATTTGTTGCGCCTTCATCAGTCCACAGGTTCTTGATGGGTTTAAGTCAGGACCTTGGAGAGACCAGTCTAGAACCTCTATTCTAGCCTGATTGAACCATTTCTTTACCACTTCTGATGTGTTTGGGGTCATTGTCTTGTTGAAACACCCAACTGCGTCCAAGATCAACCTTCTGATGATGGTTTTAGGTTTTCCTGACAAATGTGGAGGTAATCCTCCTCCTTTATTATTCAATATACTTTGTGTAAAGCACCAAAACATCCCTAGGGCATGATACTGCCACCACCATGCTTGACGGTAGGTTTGGTGTTCTTAACCCAATCAAGAACCTGTGAACGAGTCTGTGTTTTAACTGAACCAAATCTGTCAAGAGGAAGTTCAAAGATGCAACCAGAAGCTTGTGGATGGAAACCAAAGTGCCTAGTTGAGGTGAAAATAGCCAAAGGACATTTAAATTAATATTTATACACTGTATGTATATTTTTGACCCAACTTTTTCCAGAACATCTATAACAAATCCACAAAAGAAGCAAAATGCATGAGTGTTTATTGTGACAAAGATGTTTTAATGATTCCATTATAGGTAATTAAGAGTTATAGGAGTCATTGGAAACTCAACACTGACATTAAATACATGATCTTTACTAATGTATGTAAACTTGTGTCCTTGACGTTATATAGTGTCTAAAAACATGAAGGAAAAAAGAGAAAAACTGACTGAATAATAAGAAATAGCCAGAAATGAAACAGTTGAAACTATTTTTTAAGCTATATATGTATTTATAAATTCATTTTTACATAAGTTCTCGTCATGTAGGGGTGGGGATCACAGGGTACGATACGATACGCGATACATGGCTTGCAATACCGATTTATCGATGCAAGACAATCACATAATGATACATCACGTTGCCAAAACCCAAATGGGTCCACACTTTGGACTTAAACGTGGATGGGGCGTCTCTTACGGTAGCGTTGCTGTCCTCCATTATACCTGTACAAACTCTTCTTGGGCCAATTCATTTCAAGTCTCCCTCATTCATGTGATAAACGCCACCGTGTGGAGTCATTAAGTAGTGACGCTGGGTAAATGGCAGCTGGCAGGGGAATCTGGCAGGGTTTAGAGCAGGGGTGTCAAACTGCGGTCCTCGAGGGCCACTATCCTGCATGTTTTAGATGTTTCCCTCTTCCAACACACCTGATCCAAATGATCAGGATTGTTATCAGGCTTCTGCAGAGCTTGATGATGAGCTGATCATTTGAATCAGGTGTTGGAAGAGGGACACATCTAAAACATGCAGGATCGTGGCCCTCGAGGACCTCAGGATTTGACACCCCTGGTTTAGAGCGCCTTATTAGAGTGCCTTATGATATTAATTAAAGGATCCATATTTGGCGCCAGCGTATCGATACTCATATCGCACGAGGAGGGACGACGATATATCGCTGTACCGATATTTTGTCCCACCCCTACTTAACATCCAAATTTTTAATAATTTTGTGCTTTAATATCCATATTTTTAATACCATCCAACTGCTCATATGATAATTTAATCAAAATGAAGATATTAATTCATCCTCTGTGGACCGAGAATATCTGCACTGAATGTTGCCTTAATCCATCCTGCAGATCAGCGTCCTATAGAGCAGCACACAGACTCTTCTTTTTAATACGTCGAGCTCAAAGGTTGTTTAAATTTCCTGAGAGATCGGTTGTGTTGTCTGAGGTGTCATCACTATTGTGTTATTAGAAGAAAGGAAATTAACGGCACAAAATTAGTCTTCGGCGCTCGCGCAAACACACTTTAATCCTCATTAGACTCCGAACCACCTGAACTGCGAACGCGCGAGAAAATGAATGTTTAAATTCGCCCCTTAAGGAGGAGAACTTGTTTCACACATTTATTCAGAGCTGCATTAAAAAGAGATTTTTAAATAAGGCTTTGCAAGGATAATGAAGGATAATATGGACTCCCCGCTGGAATTCGCTCCTCTTCCCACCTATGAATATTTGCAAAGAGCCGTGCTGCTAATTTGCCGTGGAGTAGATTGCAAATATCAAACGGGGATTGAGGTTAAAGCAGGATTTCTGACATTTTTTTCAGGCTTTAAATGCACCGTTGAGAACAAACCTGTGTTTTTTTCTAACAGATTCAAGCAGAAAAAGGCAACAAACGTCCACCGATATAAGTCATCTTCCCGGATTCTCTCCCCTGGATGCTCTAATTAGGTTATTATCAGCTTTTAGAAGAGAACCGCCGCCGTCCGCTTGTTTAGAGCGAAGACTGACGGGAACAGATGGTGATGTCAACGCCGAGGTTCACAGGAAAAAGCAGCCGAGTGAATCATTAAAGGGAAACAAAGAGAGGAAGAGCAGAAACTAAACTTTTAAAAGGCTGTGCACAGGGAGAAGCGGTTAGCTGCATGTATTTTTTATGCCAGAGCCTCCACCACTTGATTTAATTTCCATTCTCAGTGTTCTTCCCCTGTTTCGGAGTTGATAAAGCCTCTGGAGTCTCGGCCACAGTTTTCATTTCAGCGCCGCGTCAGATCTCTTAGCATGGAGAAACGATACGAGCCGCAAACTTTATCTTTTTTTCAGCACACGCCGGCCTGTTTGAATATGGATGTAACGCCACAGGATGTTAGGAGCAGCTCGAAAAGCAAAACGGAATTTGAATTTAGGGTATTTTCTTCATTTTGCATTTTTAACAACAACAATAAAAAAAAATGTGCAAGTGTGTTTTTGGTTCTTTAAAATATCAGTTGAAGGTTAAAATCCAGTCGTGAGTCTGTCCATCAGTGAGCCGACCAGGTAGATAAACTCACCTGGTTTCAGGTAAATCTGACGTCAGAATGCCTCATTTCACACTTTTCGGAGACTAGAAGCTTCTCTGTGCACAGCTGCCGAGCAGCTTCTACTGGTGCATGTGAGGCTTTTAGGGAACCATGTAAAACAAAGCTTCTACCAATGCTTCAAGACCAGTACGTTGTATTATCTACCAATGCATGTGAGGCATTTAGAGGAAAGCTGTAAATTGTAGCATCTACATCTACAGCATCAATGTTTGTGAGATGTTTAGGGAACTTTAGTAAATTGTAGTGTCTACCAATTAGTGTGAGGCCTTTAGGGGATGTTGGAAAATTGTAGTATCTGCCCATATGTGTGAGGTGTTTAGGGAACTTTGGTAAATTGTAGCCTTTAGCAATGATTGTGAGGCATTTAGAGGACGTCTGTAATTTGTACCATCTACCAATGTTTGTGTGATGTTTATTGAACATCTGTAAATTGCAGTGTCTACCAAAACGTGAGGTGTTTAAAGAACCATGTAAATTAAAGCTTCTACCAATGCTTCAAGACCAGTGAGTTATCTGCCAATGCATGTGAGGCATTTAGGGAACCATGTAAATTAAAGCTTCTACCAATGTTTCAAGACCAGTAAGTTGTATTATCTACCAATGCATGTGAGGCATTTAGAGGAAAGCTGTAAATTGTAGCATCTACCAATGTTTGTGAGACATTTAGGGAACTTTAGTAAACTGCAGTGTCTACCGATTAGTGTGAGGCCTTTAGGGGATGTTGGAAAATTGTAGTATCTGCCTATATATGTGAGGTGTTTAGGGAACTTTGGTAAATTGTAGCCTTTAGCAATGATTGTGACGCATTTAGGGGACATCTGTAATTTGCACCATTTACCAATGTTTGTGTGATGTTTATTGAACATCTGTCAATTGCAGTGTCTACCAAAACATGTGAGGCATTTAGGGAACCATGTAAATTAAAGCTTCTGCCATTGCTTCAAGACCAGTAAGTTGCATTATCTGCCAATGCATGTGAGGCGTTTAGGGAACAATGTAAATCAAAGCTTCTACCAATATTTGAAACCACCGGCAAGTTGTATTGTCTGCCGATGCATGTGAGGCATTTAGAGGAAAGCTGTAAATTGTAGCATCTACCAATGTTTGTGAGATGTTTAGGGAACTTTAGTCAATAGTAGTGTTTCCCGATTAGTGTGAGGAATTTAGGGGATGTGAAAATTATAGTATCTATCTATATATGTGGCATTTAGGGGCTATCTGCAAATGGTAGCATCTACTGGTGCATGTGAGGCATTTAGGGAACCATGTAAATCAAAGCTTCCACCAATGTTTCAAGACCAGTAATTCGTGTTATCTGCCAATGCATGTGAGGCATTTAGAGGAAATCTGTCCATTGTAGCATCTACCAATGTTTGTGAGACGTTTAGGGAACTTTAGTCAATACTAGTGTTTCCCGATTAGTGTGAGGCATTTAGGGGATGTTGGAAAATAATAGTATCTATCGATATATGTGACATGTTTAGGGAACTTTGGTAAATTGTAGCCTTTAGCAATGACTGAGAGGCATTTAGGGCATATCTGCAAATGATAGCATCTACTCATGCATGTGACGTGTTCAGTGAACATCGGTAAATGTGTCTAGAGACGTTTGTGTGATGTTTTGGGAATGGTAATTGTAGCGTCTACTGATGTTTATGAGGCGTTTAAGTCACATTTTGTAACCTTTTAGCATCTAATAAAAAGGTGTTAGGTGTTTAGGGAACATCTGTAAATTGTAGCTTCTGCTGATGT
>OMNN01023121.1:2003-14540 GCA_900302755.1 Chromis chromis
TGGTGGAGAGACTCCAGAGATGGCAGTGCAGGTCTGTCAAGCAGTCTGTTCATCCAGACTGAAACAACTCGACAGTTTTTACGTGGATTGCCAGAAAATTTGGTGATCCTGACAGGATACATGGTAAAAACTTGATCCCTTGAATTCTTCCAACACCACAAACAGGTCTCAATATCTACTACAATATCTACTTTTTGTTGGCACAAAATCTGGTACAAATATTCATGGTACCCAGTTATCCCCTATCCAGTGACACTGCTAGATGCTCAAAGCACATTGTCAAGGTTTGGTTTTGTTTGCATATGAGATATTTTTGCATGAAAGACCAGAATGGAAAGAAATGTTGGACTTTGTAGTAGAAACTAAATTAAAATACTGTTTTTTATTAATCCCCTGAACTTAAAAACACAACAGCAGGTTTGAAAGGCATGTTATCTTAAAAAAAAAAATCACGAAACCTCCACCATTTATCATAACCAGAAACCATAAAAACAGAAATAAATGTTGAACTTTCCAGTGACGTACATTTTTGTGTGGAAAATTAACCAAATTTAAGTTTTAAATCATGATATTTCAAAACATTCACTTTATTCTATAAGTTTCATGTGAAAATGTGCCAAAAAATAAACCATTTTAACCAAACTGATGCTGTTAAAACCCCAAAAATTCTGCACTCTTCTGCAAATCATTAGAAATTCGGGGATTCTTCGGCTGAACTACAGGCTGTGTGAGAGAGAGAGAGTCACCATTTTTTTCAGTATTCAAAACAGCTTGGGGCACTTGGAAAAATAAAAAAGGGCCCCTGGAAAGAAGGAAATAAATGCAACTTTAAAAAAAAAAAAATTTATTATGATTTATGTCATTTTAAATGTGTCAAAACTGCACAGAAGAAGTTTTCACTACTTCTATGCCATTTCCATGGGGGGTGCTGGACTTTATATTGCAGTGAAAAATGAGCCCACAGTGAGTTAAAATGTGACAGCAGCAAAAAACATCCAAAACTTAATGTACAACAACAGTCTCCAGTGAGTCCTGTCAAGTATGTCAGAAGTATGCTGTCCTTACTACTGCACATAAACATGATTCAGGCAGAAATCCTCCTCAGACATATTTGGTTAAACGAGCTGGCAGCAGTCATCCGAAGACATGTGTCACACCTGACCTCAGAGCGGTTTAATTTAGCCCTGAAAGCCCTAAACCACTCCGCCAAGCAAAGGTTAAACACATACAGCAAATCCTCACATACACACATGTCCGCAGATTTTCCAAAGCCCCAAAAAAGATAATTTTCATAATAGCAGGTTGAGCAAAGTGTTCATTTATAGCCGCACTGTCGCAAGAACCGAAGCCGGTCAAGTTAGCACATACCTACTGCCCTCAATGTAAAACCTAACAAGGTTCCACTTTAGAGGTTCTCAGGGATTTCTTGTTATGATTTTCCAAAAAATAAAGACACGCTGCAGGGGGTGTAACAGCAGACATAAGATTTAATATTGACCAAACAACCCTAAATACTATTGGCTCAGCCTCTGTGGTTGTTATTCATGCGGGATGATTTCCATACGTCAGACAAATCTGCTCAGCTGCAGCAGCAATTCTTCTTTTATTGTCATTTAGCTATTTTCTAAAGACTTTTTTTTCCCACTCTCTGTTCTCGGTGGGTTTTCTATTGTAGCATACTTCAGCGGAAATAAACACAATTATAATACGACATCATTAATGCTGAATGATCAGTGAGGATGTGCTGCTGACCAGGGATCCTCTGCTAAACACATACACCTGGAGTACTGAGGCTTACACAAACACTCACACCGAGGCAGCTTGTCTGCGACGAGCCGAGCAGAGAGCAATATATCCGAGTTGTATTTTTACCTCGGCCCACACGCTGAGCAAAATGCCAACTCCTGGCCTTGAGAAACACACACACACATACACACACTTGCAGAAAACGCAGACGCACATGCAGACACACACCCTCAGACACGACAGGTCAAGCCCAGCCGACCGCCGTAGCGGCCGCAGAACATAAACAACTTTCACACACTCTGTGAATCATCTGAGCATTTCAATATTGTTTTAGATAAATATATGCAGCCACACATATAAATATATGCAACCATAATTATTCCCCGAGACCACAAATGACCGTGACTGGAAGTTAGTTCCCACAGTTTCAGCAGCGTCGCAGCCCAACCCTACACTACTGGAAATCCATAGCTCGGTTTACAGTAGCGGGCTGAGAACGAGGGCTGGAAGGTGCCTGATTACAACAAACGGTGGTTCGTTGGTTCGAATGCAAACGTTTATGTTCTGTAACTAAAAGTGTTTTCTGCCCGTGAAACACAAAACGTAACTTCAGAAGGGAAACCTGTTTCCACATTTTGCTGTTTATGCCTCCCTTGGTCTGTCATGCTCACTCTCTATTCTCCATCCTCTCTCTCTCTCTCTCTCTCTCTCTCTCTCTCTCACACACACACACACACACAAACACATGCACACACACACACCTCACTCCCAGTGGGCAGCAGCTGTTGGAGTGCTAATCTCCATTAGCTACTGAACTGGCTTCTATGGAGAGAGCCATGTAAAATCTGTTCTCTCACTCCTCTCACTCCTTCATCCAAGTGAAACACCAAAAGCCGTGTCACACCGAAAAACACAGATAGATTCTTTCTCTACTTTGCAGCGTCTGTAACACACTTCCCCCTTGTCATTTTCAGTCATAGTCAATGAAGCGTACGAGCTCGTGGAGATACAAACACACCATTACATGCATCAACAGTTTCTGAGTGATCTTAAGCCTTCATTGCAGGGCTCTCGTTAAACAAAACCTACGAGCCATTGTACAATATTTCAGCTAACAAAGCAGAGAAATTGAGTGACAGATAGAAGAAAAAAAACACGACTTACAGTCTGTAAAGCTTCGTCGTTCCCAGGAAAAGCAGTTCGGGAAAGATGGCCAGATTATTCCGATTCAGGCGCCTGTAAAAACACAACATAAATTAGAGAATAAACTCGACTTAGCTCCTTCCAAACAGTGCGGGTGAAGCGGTTGCATGTGTGTATACTTAGCATTTTAAAGTGAGATTTGTGTTTCCTGATGACCATATCATATTATGTTATGTTGTTTTGATTGTAATACAATTTGAGTCCATTTCGAGGGGAGTATGAAAGAAGAAGGAGATTGATGGAGACAGTTTTTCAAACACACAAACATGTTCGTGGATCGAGAGAGAGAAAAAAACACAGGTTATCCATGATTTAAGGGGTACAACATGGCCGCCAGACAAACAGTGAACTGGAGAAGGACGGAGGGAATGCAGGGGGAGGAAGACGAGGGAAGGGGTTCGGATGAAGGGGGTGGGGGGGCGTTTTTACCACAAAGACGGAGGAGAGGAGACGATGTGGGAAAAACAAACAGGCAGTCTGGCCGGGCTACCGAATGTGTGAAAAGGACCCCACTGAGTAAACAAGGCCCTCACAGGGGAAGAACTCACAACAACCCATCATCACACACACACATATATACACACACACACACACGCACACAAACACAAACAGAGGAGTTGAGAGAACTCGGGTGAGTTTAATAATCTGGGTGCGATCATTTAACCCTGGTTGAGTGGAGTGAAGAGGTTTGTGTGCCAGTGTGTGCTGTTGTGTGTGTGGTTGTGCCTTGATGTGAGTCAGAGGAGAGTGAGGCAACAGAGTGACACAATGAGAGACAGGCTGCTGAAACAGTTTAACCCTGACACACAACACACACACACACACATACACACTGACAGGCCCAGGGACGGATGCTGTGCTGGCTGCTACTGGACCGAAATGAAGCGAGAAGGGAAAAAAAGAAACACCGGAGTAGTGAGACTGACTTCAAACTAATAAGACGAGCGCAATCTTGACTAACAAAACCACAATTTGCGTGATTTTCACACACAAACACGCCTGTAACCTCTAAATGCCACCTTCACCACAACTTCATTCAAAACTTTGAAAAGTTCCCTTTCATTCCCTCATTGATTTTTTCCTCCTCACCCTCATCTTTCACCTCTTTTTTTTTTTTTTTTGCCTCACTAGAAGCCGCCGTGGACTTAAATAACGTCACCCCTTCTGTGTCCATCTTTCACCCACAAGTGCACAAATATATGAGCGTGCTCGCGCCACACGCACACACGTTCACACTCCACAGTTACATCAGAGGCCGCTTAAATATTTAACATCCCCCAGAAATGATGTTTCTAAATTATTCACTCCTCTTCCGTTAACGCTGGTTCTGGCAGTTAAGAGCCCCACATGGTCCCACGGAGAGGCCCACTCCCCCTGCAGGTCCTGCCCAGCCATGAGCACCCGTTAGTGGGCTAGACATCCCCTGGGAGAGTGCACGGACTGGTGCTGGAGGTGGGAGGGAGGGACGACGGCGGAGAGGTGGTATGAGCTCATCCTCTTAAAATAGATGCAATGCTGTCAGACTTAGGAAGCTCAGAAAATGAAGTAAAGACACAGAGATCCAGTCGGCTACTCGGCCTCTGTGAGGTGCCACAGCATTTAAATGCACTTAATTTGATAATTAATCATCGAAAAACGGCAAATTATGCAGCTCGTGATGAGAACCTCGGTGAAGTAGCCTCTTGATGACCTCAAGAGCTGCAACTAACAATTATTTTCATTATCTATGAATCTGTTAATTGTCTTTAAATTGCTACAAAGAGATTTAATTCATAGTTATGTCTGTCGCTGCACAGAAAGCAGCTAACCCTCTGTTTTGAGAATTTGCCGGATGTGCCAGAAATGTTCATTTATAAAAGTGCACGAAAAATAAAAAAGGCAGGCGTCATTATCAGACACTCATCCATCAGACACCTTGTGCAAACTTGTGTTACAGTGGAAGTGTTGTACCTATAAACCATGCAAATGACGTAATTCAGTTGTTATTTTAACCTGAACTTGCAGTAAAAAGTTAGAGGGAGGTGGAAATTATGAATCATTGTACCCAATCAGTTTGTCCAGTTCAGATACTCACTGCTCAGTTTGCATCATTTCTTATAACACTGTTCTGTTGATAAGACTGTTACATTCAGTTTGGTACAAAAAGCGCTGCTTAAAATGGTTCAAGTCTTAGCAGCCAACTCTTTGCAACACACATTGTGATTGTTTCTTTGGCTATCGTGAGCTTCCAGTGGGACCAGTGATTTTGGCTCGACTGCTAAAATGATCCAGTCAGTTCCCTTTGAAAACTAAGTGTTAAAGATCTGCTTGTAAATGTACTCAACGCCTCTGTTCCACATCTTAAACTACTGATGATTTATCACCCAAATAATCTACTTTTCTGTGGTTGTTTAGCGGTTTTATTTATTTAATGCTTATTTGTACCGGGACCAGTATACAGCACGAACCGGGGCCACATACCACAGATTTTATAGCCTAAGCTAATTTGCAATGCACATCCCCTAAATGGTTCTTCTTGTTTCTAGACCTGCAGGAATGCATCTTTACCCTTTGTGTGTGTGCATGCACATACTGTAAACAGCCTCGGAGTACTTTCACAGTCATGTCTCATTAGTCAAAGTCTGGCTGAAAGTGAATGAAGACTGAGGTGTGAGAGTCACTCCAACAAGCTAATGTCACACTGCAGCGGGGTGATAATCCCTGCAGTCATAAACAGATGCTAAAAGGCCACAAACCACACAGTAAACACACACGCCGCATTCTCGCAAACACGCACGGTGCGCCAAATCTTTGAACATACACGCATGAATACTCGCACAAATATAAAAGTCAGAAACACACAGTTCTAACACCCCAGACTCGTGTTGCTGTGTAGCGCTACAGGCCTGCAGACTCTGGCTGGGAAGAAAATAACAAACTACCTCAGAAACCAATTATTACCTCACCAATGCTGCTGCTGCCATAATACACATGTTGGACTAACAGTCTATCACACACACACACATCGTAGTTGAAACACAAACCTCGTGGACATTTCCGTGACCCGAAGACTCAAAAACCACTTCAAACTGACCAGCGTCTGTGCGTGTGTGTCTATCTGGTTCAACAGTTCAGGTTTTTGGTTCACAGCTAGAGCATCTGAAGTGAGCCAAGACCAATCATCCGCCAAAGACTTTACGCTCTCTTATCCAACCTGTTATTTAAACACCAATGAGAGATACTGTCTCTGCCTTAAAACATAGAAATGCAGGAATCCAGAGCAGTAAATTCCTTTGCTTACAAGCCAAAAATCATTCACACCCAGCAGCAGTGGAGAACTTTTCTCCTCAACTTGTGTACTGTGTGTTTACCAAGAAATATAACGAATGTTGGCTGCAGCAGAGTCGGGAAAAATCTATCTGGAATGACTTTTTAGACAGAACCGCTGTAGTGAAAATGGCTTTGTGTCTTCACAGTGCAGATAATTTCAAGCTCTGCTGCTCAGTAAAAATGAAAAAAATAAACATTCGAAACTTTGCGCCGAAATGATCAGCGAACACAATGTTATCAGTCACAGACTTCAGAGCTAATCATTTAGCACTAATCCAGGTCTTTTCTTTGAAATCCATATCCCGCTATCTGGGATCACTGTCACAGTTATCTTTTGCTACTCAGATTGTCCACATATTACAACATGATCACTTAGTTTTGAGGCTTCATTATCTAGTTTGTAATCGCTGTTGATGGACATATCTCACCACCTGGAATCAGTTTTACAATTACTCATTGCTGTTAAAATGATCTTTGATAGTGTGATCACTCAATTACAGGCTAATTATCTGAGGCGGTATCTGGAATCATTGTCTCAGTACCTGTAATTACAGTTTCATTCTCTCTGCATGTCTGTGGCTGTTATCTCCCTCAGTCTGTGAGACTCTGAATTGGATCAGGGCTATAAAGCAGTCAAATGTGAGTGGAGGATAAGAGGATCAGGAACTCTCTTTCCTCTTCTGCACCCACAGGGTGAGAGTGAAGAATGTATGACATTCCTATATGCACAGGACAATAGAGAGAGAGAACCAGATGGGTGAGTGAGGAGGAAAAACATGAGGACAAGTTAAAGAAAGAAAGACAGAAGACATGAGGGGGTTTGGTGGGAGACAAAATGAAGATAAAACCGGTACTGACGGAGCAGCCTTGCGTAAGTGAATGCGCATGCATGAGTGTATCAATGCACATGCATGTGTTTGTGTATGTGCACATGTGTTGTGACATGCCTATCTCCTCCACACCTCCTACGACCACCTACCCCTCCTCCATACCCCCCAGGCTACTGCCCCACACCTGACCCAGCCCTGCCCGGCCCTGCAGGGCCTGTCGCAAAAAAAGGATGAGAAGGGGAACCGTTTTCTTCCACTGTGGGGGGCAGTCACTGTGGATCCGTCAGCCCAGCTTAGGGCCCTCTCCTCTGGGCAGAGGTGCCCAGCAGGCCCCCCTCCAGCCCCCCAAGAGGATGGAGGCCTTTGAAATGAGCCCCCAGACTCCAGACTCCAGAGACGTGCCTTTGTCTGGCAGCTGTGGGGGGGCATTGATGACTGACTCCATCTTTGTGTTTGTGAACATGCCACGCTAGAAACGCTGAATTACAGTTGAACACTCTTGCAAGGACAACAGAGGACAGCCATGTTGTGTCAGAAAGTTAGCTGCTGTCAAAGGTGTTTGTCGCCATCGAAGACAAGACAGAGCAGAGGGGACAACAATAGCGAACAGAATTTGATAATAGATATGTAAGACTTCATCTGCCTTTGCTGTTTACAGACTAATCTACACTTTAAGTATGACTTAAAGCCTGTTTTGCTCACATGTATGTGTGAAAGAGGGGATTTTCCAGCCTGCACCATCTCTCCGAACCAAGTGTAATCGCTATCAAAGTTTACGGCTAAATCCAGACCATGCACAGTTAAAGGTTGCCTTCTTTGTCTACAGCTCTGGGCAGGAATTCCCAGAACTGCTTAGCTGGACAGAGCCCAGCGTTGGTTGCATGAGAAACACTAGCAGATTCCCTATAGCGGTCCACAGAGTTTCTCTCTCTGTCAACAAAGAGCAGCTACAGTGCAGCAGAGAGCTGAGAAAAACCAGGAGTGACAGAAGCCGAGACAGGAATCGTGATGTTTTATCCTTTTCATCCCGACTACTTCTGAAAAATGCACCCAAAACATCCATCAAAAAGATTAACCACCGTCTTTTGATCCTGAACTGCTGTATACAGGTGAATATCTCTGTGCGTGTTCACTGATGTCTGTTTTTGTAGATGTGTGTGCAAGCAGAGAGGACTTTTGCGCGTCTTTAATTAAAAGCTTGTCACCGAAGCCTCCTCACACTCGGTCACAGTCTGCTGCATTCCAGTGTGTCATTGACTGTTAGTCACTGCATGTAAAGCAAACACACATGCACGTACAAATACAGATGCTGTACACACACTGCAGTTTATTAGGTACACCTGGCTCAAAGTCAAATACAAGAGTCCTGCCTTTATGAACATTATGATGTTCTTTGAGAGAGGCGGTGATTCAACTCAACTGTATTGCATTATGATGTTATGATTTAAAGGGGTGATCAGATGAGCAGAAACACCTGTCAGTATAATTCCACACAGTTTAACAGCATCACAAACGGCAGCCTCCAAAATGAATGTGCAGTTGAATCAACAGCTCTCTAATTTAGTTCCAACATAATATCCTTCATTAATGTGGGAATTTTCACAGGGCTGTTGTATGAGACTGCATTAGTTTTTAGCTCAGAGCTCCTAATAAACAGACAGCCATATCACCAGTCAGAGGTCCACGTCCCCCTTATTCCACCGGCTAAAGACTTAATTATGCCACAACGGCCTCAGGGGAGGACGCTGACCACGATTGATTCCAGGTTGGCGCCGTAACAACCTCTGGCTGTTCCTCACTCACTTTTGTCTCAAAATTCTCCTCTTGGACTGAGATGCTGGCAGGGGGCGGGTCAGGTTAAACGATTATGAAGACACAGAGCAGTGACCAAGTGGAAGTTTGAATAAATGAGTGCAGAAACACGAGAAACGCTTCCATACAAGGCACCAAGGGTCACTGAAAGGTATGACAAGTATGAAAATGATCGAACGCCTATGGGAAATTATGGCCAGACACGTCAAGCCCGGATGAATGTTGGACGGCTGTGTGAGAAATCTTTTTGTCTGCGATCCAAAACAGATTGCACCTCAGACAAATCCACCCAAAGCAGATTTAGAACTCTGGCAGCTCAAGTCAGAGTGTGTCAAAACTCTGGTAGCGTCAGAAATGTATTAATGCCGCTGCAGCTCAAATCTAGAAACTCATCAATCACGAAAAAGGAGAGAAATGATGCAGGATGCATGAGCCGATGCAAGTCTGGGAGCTCAATTTTGAATTCGATGACATAGCTCTCTGCTTGCATTGGTTTCGGACTTTCATCGCCACACACAGTCTGATTATTGCAGGAACTTTAAGAAGCCCTCTACTGTCATCAAAACACCAAATGAGGGAATATCTTTTGGAGGAACAGCGTTAACCCAAACAGTAAAGCTCCACAGATTTGGAGAATGTGTAAGAAGAAGTATAAAAGCAGCTTGTGGTGGACCAACGCCTCACCAAGACACCATATGTTCATCTATTTTAAAGTAACAATGAACATGTGTTGGTGGATTTTTGTGTATGTATATTATAATCCTGAAATATGCATTAATAGCCGACATGATAAAGGACAAAATGTCGACATGCGTGGACGACAGCTTTACTCACAGTCTCTCCAGCTCCTTCAGGTCCTGGAAGGCTCCTCTCTCGATTGTGGTGATTTTGTTCTCCATTAGCTGCCTGAGAGAGAGAAACACCAAGAGAGAGAGAGTGAGACTATGAGAATTGGACAGAAGAAGAAAAAAAAAGAGAAGAGGGAGGGTAAAAAAAAGAAAAGAAGAGAGTGATAGAGAGACACATAGAGCGTGAGAGCTGACGGAGTGATTGGTGCGATGAAACCACGAGAGGCCGAAGAAGAGGACAAAGACGGCTGGATGGGGCCACAGATAAGAGAGGGAGGAAGAGGAGGAGAGATTGACACAAGAGGAGAGAGGAGAGAGATGGAGGAGATAGGTGGCGGTGGGTGTGAAGAAAAGAAGAAAAACAGATTGGTGGAGATGGAAAGTGATAGAATGTCGAAACAGCAAGAGAGAAAGAGAGAGAGAGAGAGAGAGAGAGAGAGAGAGAGAGAGAGAGGAGACAATCAGCGGCGGGTCGATAGAGCCCCAGAATTGACTTTAAAACTGGCCCATCAGTTGGACAGCGACTCATCTATCATCCAATTTACTCTCTATCTAACCACATAGCTGTGACTACTCATTCACTTACACTAGCACAACTCCACCGAGCCCCCCTGTGCTGACCAAGCCGAGCAACAACACATTTTTATAGGCCGTCTGCACGTGATAAACAGGAATTAACCTCTGATTATGTTAGCTAATCACATGCATAAATGTGAAGTATCACAAATTCAGTGTCCAAAGTTGCTGTGACATGAGAAATCAGCACTTAATCAATGCATTTTAAAGGATTTTTGCTTGGAGGACCCAAAAAAAAAGCTGAATTCATTATCAAGAGTGCAAATAAATTGACTGTTTGTTGCTGGTCTAATTGAAAATTTAAAGGCTTGAGGATGTGTTGGTGCAATCTGGTGAACATGAACACACAGGAAACAGCTAAAGTGCAAACTGGAGCACGCACAAACACACACACACACACACACACACACACACACACACCCAATTAAGGATATAATCTCAGGAGGAATTCCAACAATGTGTATTCCCTGCCATTCACTTTTAGCCTGAATGGCACCACACACACACACACACACACACACACACACACACACACACACACACACACACACACACACACACACACACACACACAGCATGAGCAGGCCATCTCTGCATGTCCCACCACTGGTGTTGCAGGAGGGGAAACTCTGAGCTTCGGCCTCATCCCAGGTAAGAAAACCTGTTCCTACTTGACTCCCTCCTTCCCTTTCCTCTCCTTCCCTTCCCTCCCTTCCAGCAGCCGCATTCCTCCCTCCGCGGTTACACCTAATGACCGCTATCTCTTTCCCTTCTCTGCCCTCCATCACTTCCTCGCCAGCACGTTAATCACTCCAGCACATGGGGGCCCCGGGGCCCGGTGGTTAAAATAAGCCCCTCCTGACACTTCCACTGGCAGATTAACACGACGGCATTAACAGGTGCCACTGCTGCTGTGTTCAGACGCACATTCTGGCTCAGTGGAAACCTTCCCACCACTGGATGCGGAGCTGCGTCCGGCTGCTCCGGAGTCAGACAGGAGGGGAAACAGTTAAATGTGTGTTGTGGGGAAGTTTTTGGACATTGTGCTGAATATTGCTGTTTTCCTATTGCATGTGCAAAAAGAGGGGGGAAAGAGAGAGAGGAGAAAATGAAGTAAAAAGCCACTTACAACACTCGAAGATGCCTCAGTCCTGCAAAATCCGCCTTGGTGATTTTAGTGAGGTTGTTTGCGTTCAGATCCCTAAACAGAGACACGAGGGGGTTGTCAGTGCAGTAGAAATGACACTTTATTATAACGAGGTGTGTGTGCAGGTCAACTGAAAGGTGATTTATTTTAACTTGCTGCGCCGTAGCCAACGCACAATTGTCATCTGAGCATCAGAGAACCCGAGGAGCTGCTGCGCAACACCGGCCAAATGTTCATTTTCACGAAGGGGCCTTTTTTTTTTGCCTGATAAAATGCGACCTGTTTAACTCAAAGCCCACTTGTCCAAATCCGTTTTTGATTAACTTGCTGGTCTCCAGACAAACCGATGTGGTCTACGGAGGCTGCGCTGGTGCAACAGTGCGAAACCACCAACACGACCACAGACAGGCAGCAGCCCCCGAAGTTCAGCTCCGCGATCAGACCCGACGACTCCTTGCGTTAAACACGAGCAACAAGAAGTGCAGTTCTTCTTATCATTTACATAAAATGCACATCGGTGGCATTTAGAGCTTAAAGTGCAGTTAGTTGGATGTGTTATTTGGAAAGTAAAGCTCTGCGTAATTAAGATGTGGTCCCCAAGGAAGAGAAAACCCTCCTAACGTGCTGCTCGGCGTGCCGTTTAAAAGGAACTGCACATAAAACGAGAGAATAATCAGATTTTTGGAGAATTATTTGAGCGTAACATGTTGTTTCTGGTCTAATTTCCTGCTAATGTAATTCAGGATATTCTACAAGGAGGTGTGATAAATATTTAAACTCTTTAAACTCTTCAAACGCCTTCAGCAGGACCACAGCGATATTTAAAATCCACTAAATGAGATGAGCTCAGTGCGCACATGTCATTTAGCCTCACTGACAGATAAATACATCATGTTCCACGGATTTTTTCCCAGTGAAATTGTTGCTTAATGTTATGCGTAGGTGAAACGCAGCCCCCCCGGCAGCCTACTTACAGTCTCTCCGTGTTGCGGGGTATGTTCCTGGGCACGCTGCGGAGCCCTTGGCCGTGACAGTCCACTGTAGTCCCGGTGCAGGAGCACTGGGC
>OMNN01023170.1:4558-30260 GCA_900302755.1 Chromis chromis
CTCGATTGTAAGCTATTGTGCTTAAGCAAGAATTATTGTCTTATTTTTTTTCACGTGTAAAAAATAAATAAAGAAACTTTTACACTAATTTTGTTTGTTTTTCTGTGAATTCCCTCTTTGTCATTTGTCATCCATCAGAAAAAAAAACATTGGTGATATAAAACAAAGCTGTTTTTGTGATTTTTAACTCACATTTTGGTTTTCTAAGTTTCCTCAGCTCAGACTGTCTGGATAGTTTGTCCACATTTCCCAAAAACTTCAGAACTCCAGCTCCACATCTCCATGACAATCTGGGATCAGATTTCAGGTTGTTTGTTTGCTGCATGTTTCCATGGTCACCAATGTTTGCATTAGTTACGTTGGACAGTGTGTGTGTGTGTGGTGTGTTGGTGAAACCACTCGGTGGACTCAGTATCTGAAACTGTTAAAATGGTGAAAGGTGGAAAGCGATATTCTTCAATGAGCAATGATGGCAAATGGGTAAGAAAAGCTTTATTTCATCACATAATTAAATCATAACATCCCAACCTTGATGTGTAATTAGCTTTCCTTTCATTCTCTTCTCAGTTTGCTCATTCAGTTTCACCAGAAAATGAGTTAAAGACTCGGGAGACTTGTACAAGCACTGGGATCATGCTGACTCAGGTTAAGTCCTCGTTGCCTCAGGCTTTTGACTTTGAACGCTATCCTAAATGGAGAACTCAGCAGGTGTGTGTATAGACAACACAATGGTTGCCTTGTCTGTTAGTTTTTCACAGTATAGTCACTGCTAAGGTCTTCAAAGATTTCCTTACACTTTCTGTCGAAGCATTTCTGCAAAGAACACCCACTGATTTTAACCCATGTACTGTATTTAGTTGCATTGGGCTGTTGTTCTTCTGTTATGAATTCCTTCATACGATTGCTTTACAGAAATCCAGAGAGTATCCATTCTCTGCTCATGACAACAAAAACGCCTTAAAAGACGACATCTCTGTCTTCTCTCAAGTGAGGGTGTAGGGAAAAATGTACAAATTATTAAATGCAAAGACCCATCTCCTTCAAATGAAACCATATTTTCTCCATGTCATGTTGGTATACATCAGGGTACGGGACTGGGACTGAGGAAGTGTCTTGATGATCGTAGTCACCACATCTCCCACTTCTGCCTGTGCCATGTTGGAGCCAACAGCAGCACTGAGGACACTGGTGGGAACCTCTCGGCCTACCGGGCTGACTTCACAGGGAAGGCTGCTGTTAATGTTCCAACTGGAGCCAGGCGCTTCCCTCACAACCACAACCAGAAGTCTGCCGAGGCTGCTTTGGCACAAGCGGGTGAGCGGTTCATGTGGTTCGGACAAGTTGACTCTGACCCATTGGAGACCCTGAAAGTCCGGGCAGCTTCCAACTGCTCAGCACCTTCCAATCCCCAAGACATTTAAGGATTCACTGAGAGAACATAGCGCAGAGAGAATTCAAAGGGGATCGAATAAAAAGCTGACGTAAAAATACCCGCTTTACTTTTTCTGGAGTATGAGCTGTATTCCAGAAGGGAGTCTTAAAAACAAGAAATTTGCTCCACAACTACCCTAATTTGACTGGGAAGTTGGACAGTAACAGCCCAGTTAATGTTCCAATGCTGTAAAATTGGTGCATCCTATCATGTGCTTTATGCAACCCTGTGCATTAAGTGCACTTGAGGATACAATATAATAAAATACAAAAAACTTTATTTGTCCCCTGAGGGCAATTTAAGAAATGATCAAGATGCTGTTTTAGGATATTAAGTTGCATTTAATTGCATCTAAATGAACTTTAATGAACATTTTTTTTCTATAAGTAATTGCAGTTTAACTTTAGAACATTCAAATTACTCTTTCAGTTAGTTTAAAAGAGTCCTTCAGTAGTTTGGCTTTTTATTTTTATTTTGGGGGATAGATTTTTTAAAAATGGACAAAAATAAAGAAGCAGAGGCGGAAATTTCCTCACTTTTGGTCACTATTATAAGACAATCTGCATCTGCATTTCCCATAATGCAGCACAATAACATTGTTTGTTAGATCCCTGTCTATCAAACTCCACATTCCAAGATTGCAAAGAATTATATTCACTTTGATGCATCTTATATATATAGAAATGCAAAATAATAGTCTTTCTAGAATAATGTTTATTTATTATATAAATATATATTATATTTTTTATTTAAAAAAAACAACAACAACAAAAAACAACAACAACAACCTGTATTTCAATACACTTTATTACTGCTTAACTTAAAGAGTGCTCCACTGATTTATCTTTGCATTTTGGTGTTACTGTCAGACTCTTTTTTTTATTCCACACTTCCTTCTTTCTTGTCATAACCTAGTGCCTTACATACCCACAATGCAACACAGTTTTTAACAGTTCAGTCGCATTTTCAAGTTTCCCTTTTTCACAGCAGCTCTGGATGCAGTGAGAAGAAGTAGAAGAAGAAGGCAGCAGCTAATGTTGCCTCGAGCAAAGATGGGAAGCAGGCTACAGATGTTTGGTAGACTTCACTTCTTTCAAACTCCACACCTCCACATTTCTTTCATATTTCACACTTTAAGTCTTCAAGTGCCTGAAGTTATGTCACCTGTCAGACTGTGCAGTTTCTTCTGCAGCAGCTTCTCAATACACAAGTGCACTTTAGTGTTGCATATACAGTACACTGCATCAAAAACACATTTTAGCACATTAGTCTGAGTGTATGTAGGTAATGGAAGCATCTAAACACAATTATGGGATGTTTTGATTTAATTATGGTGCCTGTAAAGTTCACATTTGTGCCAGCAGAGGGCAGCAGGTCTACATAAGTGATATTTTGGCCTGCTGAGCCACTGAGTTGTTCAGCGGCCAAGTTGTGCGGGAAATGTAATAACCGAAAACCCCTGTGTAATGTGCACGCTCTGTGAGAGAAAACGTGGAGGGGGGGGATAATTAGAAAAAGAATCCAGCTATTTTTATTCAACGCATATCAACATGAAGACATTAAATTAGAGCATGTGAAATAAATTAAGCTTGATTTGAGTCATAATGCATGGGTTTGTTTCAGCCCTGGGGATGAAAGGGATGGATATGTGTGTGTGCGTGTGTGTGTGCAAACCCATACAAGAGAGGAGGAGGAGGAGGAGGAAGCGTGGGAGCGAATGACAGAGAACACTGCTCAGAGAAAAGCACTTAAGTGAAGAGTATCCCCGACCACTCTCTCCAATAGCTGGTGTTTTCTCCGGAGTATGTTCTGACCAGCTGCTTTCTTTCTTTAAGTACTCGCTGGGGAGATGGGTTTTTCTCACAAGCTTTTTTCTTTCAGCTGTCGTAATTAGCTGATCCACATGCAGCGCCGACCTTGCAGGAGTTTATTTCACTTCTAAAAGGTGACTTAGATCTCACAGTTTTTTTTTTGACGAGAAAAGCAGCGAGACATCCAAGTGGAACTGTGTGCCCTTTGTGATTTCACTTGGAGATTATCTCACACACAAAACTGATCCCTCATTGCAGGTGCAGGATGTCAAGGGGTTCTAGGTCAGACCTCTGATGGTTACAGCTTTATTTTAACCCTATTTTTGCTATGACACACAACAGAAACCCACTGTATATTGCGCTTTCACACCCTTGGCAGTCAGGCCTGACCTAAATTAATGTAAAGCACTTTTTAAAGAGCTGAAGTGGTGCCGACGAGAGGAGAATAAGTGCATATTAATGAAAAACACCTGTGCTTGTGTTTGACAGTTGGTCTCGACTGGTTGTCTGGCACCTCTGTCCCTGTGGGTGCAATTCGCAGACTACACTTTTCCTTTTGGACTCGCCACAACTTGAACAACTCCTCCGCACCGAAAGCCACACAACACTTCACAATCTCTCATTAGCTCTGTCAGAATAGCAGCGAGGCTTTTAATACTTGACAGGGGGAACTCTTGCTGAAATCGTGTATCAATCACCAGTCAGCGTGCACCCCTGCGTGCTGTATGTGCCATGTTCGGCGAGATGTGTGTGTGTTATATCATGTAGAGGCAAAGACCGCGAGTATATGTAAATACAGTTGCCTGGTGGAATATCAAACCTTCTCCCAAGGACAAAAGACACATCTCAGTAAACAAGCATTCAACCACCAAAGCCTTGCACTTCATGAATATTAAATCAGACACTTTGAATCCTCCCTCTTTGGTGTTAGGAGGCCCTAGTCTGGATTCTTACCATTTGCTGTGATTTATTCGCAGGTGCATGTGTCTCTTTGATGTGTTGAGTTGAGAGGTTTTGCACCTGTTAGAGAAAAAAAAAATGCTTTGAAAACAAGAGGTGGATTTGCCAGACAGTCAAAATAACAGCAACAGAGGAAGAAAGATTTGTGTTGCCATGGCACATTGTGTGTACGTGTGTTTTCTTTAAAAAAAAAAAAAAAAAGGCTGCTGTGGTGTTTTGACATATTCTGTTGTGTGCAGCAAAAATACTTTTTGTCAAACAAAATTACCTTTTTTTGTGTGTGTGCGTATGTGTGTGTCTCGTGTCAGCTTTGGCATCTGTTCTGACATTATGAAGTTGCGCATTTTGTCCATTACCTATTCATTAAAGATGTGACTTGAAAGAGAGTTGCTATGGAGATGCTGCAGTTAAATCACATATTCAAAGATTTTTTCTTTCTGTTTATTCTTTTGCCAATTATAACTAATGACTAGCTTCTTTGGTTTGCGTTACATTTTTTCGCCCGTCTTCCACCTTATATCTTTTTTTAATGAGACGTCAAGGCTCATAGTATGAATTTTCCTCATGTCGAATATTTAATCTTGCTCAAACATTCGGCATCCGGTCCAAACTGCAACTCCAAACACCATTCCCTTAGACACCGGTGGCTGGGTTAAACTACGCCAAACTATAAGACTCCTTCCAATCTCCTGTCAGTCATTCTACTTGCAGTACTTCCAATTCCCTGGCAGTCTTTTTTTTTCCAGCAGCCAGTTGGTTTGTGTCCCCTGGCAGCCTAGTGGTCCTTGTTGCAGTAATGGTTAGGGGCCCTCCAGAGTCTGAGGGTGGTGATAAAGGTGGCTGGCTATCTCATTTCCACAGAGGACTAGATAACATCCTGAGAACATTCCCATCACTGGAGGAGTTTGTTCAGTCGAGATAAGAGTTACCCCTGTTAAAGAAGCTCTGCGGGTGTGTATTTACGTGTCTTTTTTGCACTGTACATGTGTGTTTAAACCGAGTACTTTGGACTAGCTGCAGTCCTGTCCATGTTTGCAGCTGCAAGGGCTGCCGGCCTGGCACAGAGCAGCTCTGTGGACACACTGTCTCAAAAGATCAGACCTACCCTTGCACTAAATCACATTCCTCCATGTATTTTTCAAACCTCCGACACAGTTTGCATGCTAATTTGTGTGTAGGTGGTGAGAATAATTACATTAGGCTGGTTGTAAACAAAGGCCTACAAGCTGCAGTCTGTTCAAGTATCCCACCAGAGAGAACAAGAAAATACTTTACACAAGGATGGGTGAATTTATAATGCACAGTTTATATGAGGGAAAATCGCATGGCTGTTATGATTAAATAGCACAGTAAAGTGAAGGAAATAATTGGTTTTATGTATGTCTTCACTGTGCAAAATCAGATATTTGTTAAATGCCGTGTTTTTCAAGCAGAATCCCTGTTTCGGTTTCTCGATCTTGCAGTTTGTTATACAGTATATTGAGAGAAAGGGGGCAACAATGCAGAGACAAGAACGGACACTTCTCTGCTCAGAAACACACTTTTACAGCTCGAACAGCCTGGATTGCCACATGTGTTCAATATTACCGAGTGTTTCATCACTACTTAAGAAGCTCCACCTCTCAGTTCCTTCCCCACTGCTGCTTCATAACCGCATCATCGCAGCGTTTTAATCTCATTAGGTAAAATGCATAAGTCGACTCCAATTTACAGATCAGGAGCCGGACCACACACCCCCCCACAGAGTCTGCTTCTTTACTTGGAAATTTCAGGAATCTGATGAAAAAACATGTCAACAAGTGAAGTTAGTCTCATTCGACACGGTCCTCTAATTGGACGAGACAAGTGCAGCTGAAACAAAATGGCATTTAGCTTAAATTCTGTTTTCTTCAGATGGTATTTTCTATGCTCACAGTGTATGCGGACTGTTGTTATTTTCGGATGTGACTGCATAACTTTCAGCTCAATTACATACCCTATCTAGATTTTTTAAAGTCAGACTGGAAGCTGCTTGAACATTTCACATAAATATTATAACACACTATTATATTTCCTGCTGTAGGAGGAAGCAAAATCAGCCAAGAGACCTTAAAGTCTAATTAACTATTTTCACACTTATTCTCCAGTCAATTGGGTAAATCTGCCTCATTTGCATTCTATTTGAGGTATAAATACAAGGCAATGGAGACATTCCTGTGTCTTTTAAAGTCAGCTCAGAATGTGACAGAAGCCTTAATGTAGTGGAATTATAATTAGATGTGAGTGCAGTCAGAGAGTATTGTGTGGTTTTGTTCGAATCATATTGTGCCATCTGAAAAGCAAAAAAGGCATTCTGCTGCTGCACAGTATGTGCACTTAGTGGAGGAGGAACATACAGTACAATAGCACACTCTTAAGAATCTGACATTATTATCAAATGTAAATTACACTCCCATGAGCTGCTCATTACAATATCCCATATGTAGAGTGTGTCGTGAGTTGTTAAATTCTCTATTTAACACGATCTCCCCTTCGTAGCTGTGGATAATCATACGTCCTCTGGTACTGATGTTAAAGTTAAATTAGCTGCACTTTCTCTTCTCGAGGAGGAAAGATGTGAAATGTTACATTAAAATAATAGATGTCACCACAGAGGGAGCTGGGTTATCCACAGTGACTTACACAAGGTGAATAGAACCGAACAGAAACAGATTGTTCGATGAATAGGTGGATGAATGTATAGATGGAATGAATGAAAATCTTCACAGTTTATTTTGATATTGTAGACTGTGAATCAGAAAAGTGTTACAGGGCGCACGCAGAACCGAGCAAAAGGAAATGCCATGCAATAAGGTGATTTGAGGTTGCAGTGAAATATTCATTCAAATGAGGTAAAGAGTGGAGCAGCATAAGAATAACCCGCCTTTAAAGATTAACATAACCCTTGGAGGTGTTATTGTATCCCCGTAACCAAGTCAAGACTTCAGCAGGTGCAGAACAGCTCTCCCTCTCTGTGAGTTACTGCATTAAGTCCCTCAAATTTAGTAGCACAATCATGAGCCTCCCGTTCACTCTCTGGAGTAGAAGAATCGCTTTGCATTTTAAAAAGGTCAAACACTCAGATCTCTGCCAGGAGGAACTGAGGGAAGAAATAATGTCTCTCTGCAGAAATATGCAGTCGCACACTACTGATCCTCTCAAATACCCACTGTACAGTGAACAGATTAGAGGTGTGTGTGTGTTGACTGACATTCTCTAACAAACAGGCACAAACAAAAGCAAATCACGATATAATATCAAACGCTAATGTAGGGAACATTTTCCTAATCTAAAAGGCTGATATAGATTTTTATGCTAGTGGCTGGATAATATAACAACAAAGCAGGACTTGCATACATGCATACACATTAGAAAACAGCAATCATGTAAGAGGACTTATGCATAAGTCCTCTTACATGATTGCCGTTTCTAATTGGTGTAATTCTTTGCTGCTAAATGTGCAGAGACAAATAAAGCCTTTGCATATTTGTTTCCACAGCAAGGTGAACTACTATGTGACCTACAGTAAACACAGCAGAGGATAAGCTTATAATTAGCAAACATGGCCTTTTGTTGGATTTAATCTGTAACAATAAAGCAGATTTTAAACAACCCTTGTATTCAAAATGACACAAAGAGATGATAGACAACGCTGCTGCATATGACTAATAAATCTAGGACACCTATGTATGTGTGTTAAATACTTATTTATGCATGTCATTTAAAATTGTTAAATAATGTACCATGACACCAACTGGGTCACTCATCACTGACAGTTGGTTTGACTGTATTTAAAGGGTCTTTGTGTTTGTTGTCCTATCTCAATATATACAGTGTATGGTATATTACTTACAGATACAACCTCACAGCAGTGATTTCCCCCTTTATCTTCCTCCTCCTGTTCTCCATCCCCTCTCCTGCCACTGCAACATATGCTTCCGTTGGTGTCTCTTGTTGGCTGGTGTTGGTCTTTGGAGTGTTTGGGTTCATGCCCAGTGGTAACATTGTGCTGGAGACAAAATGACCACAGGGAAAGATGCTCTCAGGACATGGCCAAGAGCCCCCTGGCTTGGGACCACACATACAAGGAAGCCCACATGGTAAAGAAGCTACAGCAAGATGCAGAACAGAAAGAGTGTAAATGATTCATCTGTTGCTTGAGGTGGTTTTCTTTGTCTTTGTAGGAAACTCCATTGAAATTAAAACTATGATTTGATGGAAGTATTAAAAAGCAAGCAGAGACTAAAGTGATAGGGAAATCCAAGATGCTCTCTGCCATCTGTGCCATGTCATATGGCAGCACCACTGTGTGAATGAACCAAGGGTCTAAAATCCTTTTACTGCAAGATTTATCTGCACCTGTGACAAGAAGAGAAGGAATGAACTGAGAAAACATGTATTTAAACTCTCAATCAATTAATCAGTCAGTCTATCTATCTAGCTATCTTAGAAATAATTACAGCAGGGTATTAGATAGATAACATGTTCTATTATTAGCATTTTCCTTGTCATATTTATTCAGTAAACTGTTCAGTTATATTTTATATAAATCCCATTTTCATAATACACTAACTCAATCATTGATTCCACGATTTATTCATTTAATTAGTGCCCTAAAGGTAATCAAATGTAAATAAATCCATGCAATCAGACTATCAAATACCCGCAATGTGTAATTTTAAAATGTAGCAACTTCCCCTTGAGTATGGTTGCATCAGATATTAGCAAGTTGAAGCATAGCCTCGTTATTAAGTACATATACATTTAAGATCAAAAGAGGCAACATAATATGAAACATGTTGACTTGAGACTTGATCAAGATGGTGCTTAACAAGGTTAGTTTAAATTAAATTTCCACAAAAATAACACAATATATCTAAAATTGCAGAACATTATGCTAAAGTGTAATATAAAATGTAGTTGGCATACCTGACCTGACACTTGATGTTAAGTAAGTTAGGTTTTGATATGATATTTCATTAAAAAACAGACACAATATGCCTAATTTATGCTAATAACGTTAGTCAATTAGCACCATACTGACAAAACTAGCATTACCTTGGTCATGTTATATTTAGGAGTAGCAGAGGTAGAGTACTATGCAATGTGGCTGACACATCTTAACACTTAACCAAAATACTGTTTAATAAGTTTAAGGCTTAAAATAAAAATAAAACAATGTACCTAAAATTACTGAACTGTACCGAGTAGTGTACAACTGACAAAGCTAACATTAGCTTGCTAATGTGATGGTTTTATATTTACAAGGGGTAAGTAGTACAATGTGAAATGCGATTGGCAAACCCTAACACTTGATCAAAATACTGTTTATTACATTTTGATTTTAAATGAAAAACAATACAATGTATCTAAAATTAATAAACCTGGCACTAATGTTAGCTAAATGACCAAATAGCATCCAACTAACTAAGCTAAAATTAGCTTGCTAATAATCGATGCAATACTTAAAAGTAAAAGCTAGCGTAATATAAAATTCGGTAAACACATCTGACCCGACACTTACTCAAATTAGTGTTCACTAAAATATGGTTTAAAAATAAAAACAACACAATGTACCTACAATTACAGAAACTTCACTAACGTTAGAAAAATGGCCGAGTAGCGTACAACTGACAAAGCTAACATTAGCTTGCTAATGTGATGCTTTTACATTTAGTAGTACACAGAGAAACTGACACTCTATCAAATTTGCCATTTAATTAGTTAATAAATGAATTAAAAACAACACAAATGCCATAAAATTACATAACCTTCACTTACAAAAATGACCAAGTAGTCTAGACTAACTAAGCTAAAATTAGCTTGCTAACAATTGCTGAAATTATATTTAAAAGTAAAACAGGTAATATAGCTACTAATTTGCTTATACTTAAAATTGCCAAACCTTAGCGAATATTTAAAAAAAAGGACCAAGTAGCGTAAAACTAAGCAAAAAAAAATTAGCTTGCTAATAATTGATGCAAATATTTAAGAGTAAAACAGGTCACCTAATCAGAAGGTTGGTTAAAATGCCTGCTCTGACACTTAATTAAAAATATTTTTTAATAAATTTAGGTTTTATAATTAAAAAAAATCCACAATTTACTTAAATTACAAAATGGCTATGCTAACATTAGCTGGACGACCAAGTAGCGCCTGCTAACTTAGCTAATATGATTGTAGCTAGCAACATTTCCCAAGACTGCTTGATGTAGCGTTGAAGGACAAACATTTATCCATGTGTATAAATATAAAAACTAAATGTATTTAAGCTTTTGTGGTTAAGCTTAACAGTTTAATAGGTGTAGCAAGTTATGTTAATGCTTCAGTGACTTTCCATGTTAAACAAACTACAAATTCAACAGAGGACTACAGGGACGTTCAGTGTACACACGTGAGTATTGGATGTTTTTTTTTTTTTAAATTACGTTTAAAAATCCGATTGATTGACCAAGATGTTAACATATAAAGGAATGGGAACAGAGGATACATAACAGTCGTGCCTACAGTGCTTCATATCACAAACACAAATCGCCTTTCTCGAAAATTCCCACTGTCCCATCTCCATCAACTGCAAGAAGAGTCTCTCATCTGTGCTGTGTGAGTGTGTGTGTGTGTGTGTGTGAAGTGGGCAAAAGGCTCCGCCTCACTCAAAAAGCGAGAGAAAAAAAAGGAAAAGCAAACTGATACACACCTCTCAATTCTGGCAGGAGGAAAAGAATAGGAGTGTTTATGAAGCGTATAAGTAAACAGCAGGATAACCAGGCACACCGAGAGCCGAGGCTACTTCCCCCCGTAAAAACCGACACCAGGCACCGTTCCCCAGCGCCGGAGATTGTCCCGTTGCGTTCAGGATTAAGTTTTTATGTCATCTAAAGGTGGATCATTATCTAAATCCGAGATAACAAGCGAATTTGAAATGCGTAGCCTGCGATGCTATTCCTGGAGCCCCCAAAGCCGACGCTTGAACTCTCAGTAAACATCCAGTCGAGGTAGGATTCAAGATTATTGCAAAAGGTGGTGTAAAAATATTTCGCTGTGTGCTCCACCGAGGTGTAGTTTTGAGAGCTAGACTCGCATCTCTGTCCATGTGTCCCTGCGCCATCAGCAAGGAGGGACAAGGGAGGGTGGGAGTAGACATTAGCCGATACTCCACTTCATAGTGATGTGGGAATAGGCTTTATTAAGTTCCTAATGAGCTGAGCAATTATAAGGTAATGGTGGACATATTAAAGATCCAATTAAGATCAATTATTTGGGATTTTTTGGTTTTAACTATTGATGGACTCTCTTTGAAATACATGAGAAAACATGAACGTGCACTTAAAGTTTTTCATGAAAAGTTTGATACTGGAGTGTTTTTCAGCAGTCCTTGCCAGCATGTGCACAAACCAAACAAATCCAGTGTGGACTTCACTTGTCATCTGTGGCATACTAATTAATGAGTGCTTAATTAGTGGCACAATCAGATATCCATGTGAGAACCTTGCACATTTTGAAACAGGAGGATAGTTCTTCCATTTTACAGTTTTGACAGGCTCAGTGGGCAGTGTTTCTCAAAAGGCAACTCTCCACTCTCACTCCTTTTTTTTTTTTTTTTTTTTTTTTTTTTTACTGCATTTGGAGGCTCTAGTGGAAGAAAGCTTCAAGTGGAGGAGGAGGAGGGCGGCTCCATTGTCTGGCCAGTGAAGGGGTGGGGATAGAGGCTGTGTGCAGATGTGCTGCTGGCAACGGACATCTGCTCTACCCCCTTGGGCATTGTCACAACAGGCAGGGGAACTTAGAGTGAAGCCTGCCCGCAGAGAAAAGGCCTTTGTTACTGATGTGCAGGCCATGGCCTGCACCCTTCAGGATCCCACTGTTTGCATTTGAAATGCTACATTTAGTAGAACATTTCATCATCTCTGGAGGTCTGCTTTGAATCAGAGATTATGGAATGTCTTCACCCCCAAAAAATTAATCAGTTGCTTACGACAACTAATACAGATACTAGGACTTCCTTTTTTCCGTTCAGTCCCACCTGCAGCACCACCCTCCCTGGTAGCCTCTCCTATATCCCCCCCACCACCACCCCTCCATCCGCCACCTTCAATTCCGCTGGGGGTTGAACTTCCTTTCCTGTCTTTGTGGCCTGCATGTGTTCAGATATGAAAGCTGGCCCCTCTCAAGGCAAATGCATCACAGGCAGCATCACAATGTACATGGCAGCTCCCTATCAGGCCTTTTGATTTATCGCAGAGGAGGGAAAATGCCAAGAAAATGCAAAATCATGGCTTTAATATTTATGATATACACACGGCTTGTGCTTGATGGTAGCTCTCAGTGTTGACGTGTCTCTCTCTGTGTGTGTGCATGTGTTTGTATTGGAAATCAGGAGTCTCATTTGCCTCAACAGATATTCCCCGGTGACTGGTGGAGTCAGTGTACTGTGATTACAAACATGATTTGTGCTTGTAGGGAGCACTGTTGTACATGGCTGATCTGCTGTACAACATGCTTGTGCAGGGACTTATTTGTGTGTCTCTGCTGTACTGTATTATACCAGGCTGGATAGCGGAGAGGCAAGCTGGGGAGCAAGTGCACTGAAGCAGGAAGAGATGTTGGTTTTTTGAAAGCACAGGTGCTGTCTCTCACCACGCGCTCATTTGGCACGTGCTCTTCTTTGGACGGAGGTTGCGTGTTGTGTTTATTGAGCGAGCGTACCTTCTTGCATTGCTGCCATGTCCTTATTATTGACATGTTTACTTAATAAAGAGGAAGGGCTAGAAACACAGCAGCAAGGAAAAAAAAAATCATGACATTGACTGCCTGTTTTGAAGTCACAGAAGCAAAGCAATTACAATTGGTTAATCATATTCTCAGAGCCCTAATACTCCATTTAACACAGTAATTTGGACGCTGCTGAAATAGCTCTTGTGAACTCTTCTGAGAATTCCCATAATGGCCGGGGCGCTAACGGCTTCTAAAAGTTCCCATAGTTTGGTTTGAGAGGATTTTACTGTCATGTGATTTTGCTATGCGTCGTGGAGAGGAGGTAATGGGTGTGAAATTACACTATGCCATCTGCAAGAGGGCTGAAAATGTGGAGCCTGATGTCATTCAGACGTACTTCAAAATCACAGAGCAAGGAGGATTCTGCATTTTATACCGCGGGTCTTTTGACACGACTGCAATTCATCTTCTACTGAGTAATTCTTAGCTTTACTTTGAGTTTTGTTAAAGAGAAAACATTCAGCCAGTCAGTTAAATAGTCCTGCAGTTTCGTGGTAACACATTGTTCTTTGTTTCCCTAAAGCCCTGCTGAATTTCTGCTACACAGATCTCCAGACATCTTAAAACTTAATTCTCAGATTGTATTAAGGCTTTGATGTCGAAAACAAGGATTGTGCTGTGATGTGGTACACTTTGCAAATTGAGGACCGTGTGCTTCATAGCAATGATGAGGTGGGGGGGGGGTATAGTTGTACTTCTATTATTCTTTGAGCAACTGTTGCAGCGTGTCTAAACCTGGCTGGTGATAGTTTTGTCTAAAAGTGCAGACATTTAAGAATTGACTGTGTTTTTCGGCGTAATTGGTGCAAATTTTCGGCACCTGTTCCTCGCTTGTTATATCATGCTCTGTTGAGTCTCGGATGCTTCTGAGTTTTGTTTGTGGTTGTCAAGGATAGTTTTGGGAGAGTGGATGTGGGCCGCAGCAGACAGCAGCAGGTGTCTGATTCTCCTCACTGATAAGACCTGTTTGCCCGGTGTGCTCGAAAAGACGCTGGACGCTCTGATTTTCGGCGTGTTTGTGTGGGTGCTCTTCTCTGCCGCCGTTGATAATGATACAGCATGGTGAAATAAATACATCCTCAGCTGTTTGCTCTTAAGTGCAGCCAAGTCATTTTTCATACCCTCGTGGCTGATTTTTATTTTCTTGCCGAAGCTTTGTCCTGCCACAATGGCACGCTACAAGCTTGTTTGCGAGCTTTGCCAATTCCAGATAATGTATTTAACTTCCAGTTCAGCCGGTGTAGTGGCCAGAAAACAAGTAAATTATAGTCGGCTGCAGCATTTGAAAGCGGTAGGGCTTTTAATTCAGACAGTGAAATATAAAACTGCCGAATCACGTCCGCACATTGTTGGAAATCTTACATATTAAATCCAAAGTGATTAACTTATCGCCTGTATTAGATTTTAATTATTGTGTTTAGTGCGTTTAACAGCTGGAGTCTTAATCTTTGACCTTAATTCTTTTATGATGTTTGATTTTGCTCTCACATGTTTTGGGGCATGTCATTAAATGATATTAATACTTTTTTTTATTGCATTACTGCATCATTTTGCAGAAAATAGTGAGTTTCAAGCTCAGTATGGTAGCAAAAATGTCTGAAATTGACAGTTGTAAGATTGCTGTCAACTAATTTTTGACTAATTATGGCAGCTTTATATATCATTATTCAGATGGTACAGTAAATGTTGTGTTATTTGTACATAATTAATAAGTGTACTGTAGATTTTTCCAGGATAGAATGACTGTAGTGAGGGTAGGCACAGTATGTTGCGGGTGCGTAAATGAGCATTTCTTTAAATTATTAACTCATTATATGATTGTAGGAAAGCTCCTGGCAGCAGTGGAGGAACAGTAGAGGATGTTTACTGTTCCCCATATTTATGATCATGGGAGTTTGCTCACTCCACTTGGCTGTCTAATAGCCTCCCACCTGGTGTAAACCATCACACTGTGGATTCCCTGCTCCTCCTTAATGACTGGCTATTTCCCTCCATAGAAGTCCTAATTGCTCTCAACTGCATGCATGGACATTACGCCAGAGATGGATGGAGTGAGGAGGGGGACGGATGAGGATGGATGAAGGGGCATAGTTTGGAGATCTAACAGTAATGTAATACACTGTCTTTCCAACATGGAAAAGTCTGTGTGTGTTTGCCAGCAGGAACAAAAAGAGAGAGAAAAAAAGAGTTGATCTTCTCCCACTTACCTCCCCTCCTTCGCTTGGCACTGCCGCAGCTTTAAACACCTGCCATTAACTTTCATGCAAACCACAGAGGATTAGGAATGAATAGTGGCACCGTCTTCCAACTATGTGTGCATGTACATGTGTGCTCGTGTTTGTGTTGCGTGTCACTTTTTGCAGGAACTAGCAGAGACAAAGCACCATCTGCACACAGCAGGCTGTCCTGACTGCCTTCTCCACTCGCTGGGGTAGAGAAGAAGCTTTCTGTGAGCATTGTTATGAAACCTACTCTGCTGCTGCGGCTGCTGTTGTCGCTGCTACGCTGGTTGTTAATGCTGACAGCTAATAATGTCCTCCTGGATGACTGTGCCATGCTGGAGCCAAAGAGAAGAGACAGAGACAAATGAAGAGAGGCAGGACGTGAAGGAGGGAGAAAGACAGGAACAGATAGAGAAAATATATACCATGGGGGTGTTCAGCACTCTCTGTCCGAGCTGGTGAAGTTTCCTGAAGATGATTACACACATCATGCACACAGGCTGAAAGTACAGGCACATGTATTGTGTTTTATTTCCTCTTTTTTTTGTTCCTTCCTTCCTACTCACTCTCTCCTGCCTCAGCGTCTCAGGAGGGAGGTAGCATGAGGAGGAGGAGGAGGAGGAGGAGGAGTAAGGGTTCCATTGTGTCTCGCCAGAGACCCTATTCCAGTCCAGCTGACATAGACTTGTGTCAGGAGGATCCATCCTGCTGATGTTAGGCAAGCTGTAAACTGAAAGAGATGTCTAAAATGCTGAAGTGGGCCCTGGCCAGTGGAGAGATGGCTCTGTTTGTTTGCCATTCTGCTGAGCACCACTTCACACAGAAAACTTTTCTGCCCAAATTTGCTGACAGAGAGAAAGGGGGCAAAAAATGGATGGAGTTGGAGTTTTGGGAGTCACTCGTGGGCACACAATGCTTCGGCCATTGTGGTGACATTGACATTTGGACATGGTGAGGGGGAGAAAAGAGTTAAAAGCTTACTTTTTTCAGCTGTCTCTTACCACACAAACTGTTTTGCCACTGCTCACAATTCTCAGAGACAGCAGTCATTGAACCTTCCAACCACATGAATATGCATGATAAGTCTGCTTTTCTTCTCTGCCCTCTGAGCTGTATTTTTTTTTTTTCCACCCAGAGACCTGTCGTGTTGTGTTTGATTGGCCCTGACATTTGAAAAGGTCCTTGAATAAAAAAAAAAGAAAGTTGTTTATGACAACTGGAGAACTCTCCTTGCAGCAGAGTAAAAATGGCATTTTGAAAGGAGCACAGCTCCTGCATATTTAAATGCTAATGGCCCTGTGAATGTGCAGGCTAATAGGATGTTTCAATCTGGAGTAGTGCAGTATGTACACTTTCAGTATGCATGCACACTGTTTGAGTGCTGCGTCTAATAGCAGTGGAAGGCGCATCAGCTCGTTTTAATAACTGATTATGTGGAGTCTGAAGTTTTGCTTTATTTCTTTTTTATATATATAAAGGATCATTTTCTTTCTTTATGGCAGCATAGAGATTATGCCAACACATAAGCTCAAAGAATAGGCTTATCCCCAGAAAAAAAACCCTCAGGGAAATCTGTTTCTGAAAATCAGGCATCTGTGGTGTATTATCGCAATGGTTATGATGCAGACAAAGTGTAACAGCTTGTTTTACAAGCTTGCTGATGCTGTGTGGCAGAGTTGGGCTCGCAGTATTAACACAGGGCCCCTGGGCTTCTGGCTGGGCAGCCCTGTAGTGAGGCATCGGGTCCTTGTTTTGTCAGCAGCAGCCAGGGACAAGTGCCACGGATCTGCCTGGACTTTGACCTGCTTGTGGAATATTTGGTCTTGTAGTCCTGCTTGCTCTCTAGGTTTTGTATTGTGCAGACACAGCACAATCAGTGATGTATTTAGATAGGAATGTGTATTGAATTTCAGCCTGTTAACCCACATTTAACTTGGATGTGGTAAGCTCTGTAAAAAATACTTTCATTATTGTTACTTTATGCAGTTTTAAACCCTAATCGATTGCTGTAGGTTTATTCTTTTTATTGGAAATGGGGTGCCAAATGAAATATTAATACTGGTAGCTGAGGTGATGCGTGTCTTTCTGATTCTCATGATGTTCACATTAACACCTGGTCAACCCAGAAAGTGGCTCAGCAAAATTAATTTGCATGCTGTCATGAAATAATTAGCTCTAGGAACTTTGTAATGCAAATTCTCAGGGCTAGTTAATAAAGTACACTGCACTGACAAGCTAACTGCTAACATAAATAAGATAAGATACACAGACATAAGTAGCTGACTCTACTATCTGCAAACCATTTATCTTCTGTGCATTTTCTGTGGATTGCTTCCTCCATTTTGGCCTCTCCACCTTTCCTGCCTTAGCGCTGTCAAGATGTATTGCTATTATGAATTTGCATGTCAAAGTTTGCCAAAGTTGACCTTGACATTCAAATTTTTTGTGGATTTACTTTGCTCCCCTGGGTGCACATCCACTGAAATTACACAGTTATTAATGCTGATGCTGCTTGGACCTTAGGCCAACAGGGTAACCCAGGTTTTATTTTTTATTGCCATAGGTTTATCCTCCCAGTCCAGGTTAAAACTGTCTACATACCATGCTTTCAGGCATCTAACAGCCTCTTTGCTTGCATAAATACTGGCAGGAGTCCAAATAGGAGAATCTGGCAGATGTCCATGAAACCATTTGACTCCTAAACCACACTGTTAAGTGAGAGGCTCCACTTCTCCTTGATTTAAATGAGCAGTGCTGGACATCGGCATGGTCGCTGCTGCAGAGCATCAGCACTAATACACACACACACACACACACACACACACACACACACACACACACACACACACACACACACACATGCTCTCCCAATGTCGCACAAATGCAGTTATCTACTTGTTGCTGTATAGAGAGCTGAACGGGGAACGCTGTCATCCTGCGTCTCATCACTCATCTGTGGTGAAAAGCAGCATATTATCTACTCGTTGCTTGCAGTTATGGCAGTGTTGACAAAGTGAGTGTCTGAGCTGAGTGATTTTTTTTTGTGAGTTTTATCACTTTAGCTATCTCCATTATGAATATGGATATTGCCAATGTTTGGCGAGCCCGAGGCTAATTCTTTGATTCTCTGCTGCTGAGAAGCTCAGTGGGATGGTTGGCTGTTCAACTCGTTAGATTGTTCGCACAAAGACATGTTTGATTTTCACCCGTATAGAGATGTTTGATTCCTGGTCCTGAACAAAAAGGATTTACTGTGGGTTAATGTTTCACCGAGCCCGAGAGAAGCCACAGACTCTTAGTCCCTCCTACTCAGTCCTCTGTGAATACTCCCCTCGGGACTCTGTGTGAGGTTGGAAATAAGTGTCGCTGGGGTTCGAAGGCAGCTTAACAAACGTGATTTTAAGGCATAATAGACATTTATGCTGCAATTTTTCAAAATCTTTTCATTCTTTATACTACATATCTGCATTACCAAGCTGAGACAGAACCATGTAGTAAAAAAATATAACATTTACTGAGCAGGATTTTGTTCCCAATCTAAAAGCACATGCTACTTTGTCTTTATTGAGCTTCCTACATCTTTTTAGCTGGTGAACACTTTTCCAATAATTAAGTTTTGTGCCATCAGGAGACAGCAGAGTGCATTAATACAATAGCTGAGCTACAGTTCATTGGTGTTGCCTTGCCAGCGATTTTGCTGATGCATTAGGTCTGTGTTTTACCTACCGCTGTACTGAACTCACTGTTTAAAATAGCAGCATAGCCAAATTTGAATATGAAGAAAGAGAGAAGTTGTATTATCCTGTTCAGACAATGCAGCACTGCTGGACAGATGCTTTTTTGTTGTAAAATTGACGAACCAAAGGAAATACAGTATGAAGAACCAGTCACCTCATCTCTGTGTTGTGAATACTACACATTTTTTTATATGTTTTTAATATTTATTAATTAATAGATTTTTTTGGTCATTTTAAGCCATTTTTTGACAGTTGCAGGGAAGAGAGACAGAAAATGGAGGAAATAAACCAGGGGAATGACATGCAGCAAATGGTCCGCCCAGCTGGGAATCGAACCAGTGACTCACTACTCAGGGCATATGTGTCCCTGTAATATGTGCCCTAAACGTTCCGCTATCAGGTCACCTCTTTTAGGTTTTTTTAAAAGCATTTTTCTCTTTTTATCTGGAATGCGTCATAACAAAATGTTTAAATGCCACTGTATACAGCAAGCTGAAATGATGATAAACTTGAATGAAGGTTATACGTTTTCTGGTCTTTTCAGCCTCAAGGAAAGTCTGAGCTTTCAAATAACTCTAAGAACATAGTTTTTTTTGTTCCACTTTTTGCCCACTTGTCCGTGTCTTTCCTCCTTTGGTTTAAACCTCATCCTTGACCTTCTTTCCTTTCTTTCTCTCTTCCTCTTACTCTCCTCTGAATATCAGTCGTTCCTCCTAATCCGTCTGTGCCCTTGTATTATCTATTTTTCTTCCTCAGTTTCATCTCTGTGTGCTCTTATTCACAGGTGGCTGAGGGGTGTGCTGGCTCTTCTTTGCTGGCTATTTGGTATCTATTGAATACCAGCTGCTGTCCTTGGACAGGGAAGCATGCCAGTGTAATAAACCTGACTGATACACGCTTCCATATACATAAAAGCATTCTAACACACAAATACCTGCACACTGGCAAAGACATAAAAGCATACACATGCATGCAGCTATAAATTAACCTTATTAGCAAGCTATTCATTCAACTATTTATTCAATATAAGTATTAAACTTGCATATCAATTCAGCTATTAAGTCAAGGAGGCTGAAAATATCACAGGCATGGTACTAATTAGAGGTGAAATGAACTGAGAGACAAAACTTGGTGTTTTTGAAAAGACGTCTTTGTAGGTTGCAGTGACACAAAATGCTCCGTGCAGTTAGTGGTCACAGCAGAAATTATAAAGACCGCTTTGTGTGACGGCTTGCTGCATGCCATCATGACCACAGCCGCTATCTCGTGTCTCGCTCCCCATCTTCAAGCCTTTCATCCTGGGCAGAGCTCCTCATACCCCCCTCCCTGGAAGCAGGACGCAGCCAGACACCCACCTTGGCCCCAGTTCCCAGCCGACACGTCTGTGTTTTTTGGTGTCCGTCTGTATATATGTGTGTGTGTGAGTGGGCAGCAGCGTTCAGCGGCGTTCTCACAGCCCAGCTGAGACTGACAGATGGAATCATTTCACACACAGACAGAAAGGCAGGATACAGGAAACCGGGGTGTGTTTAATAGTCCTGGTGCTGCTGTGGTTGGTATTAATCTAGGTCAGTGGCATTTAGCTCACGGCGAGTTGGCCTCTGGGGCCAGCTTGGCCTTTTCTTAACCTCATTTATTCCCCAGTTACTTTACTAACTTACAGCCTAGTTGCCTTACATGTAGTTTGCTGTAATAAAGAGCCTGACAAGACGTTTTTGACTTTGTGGTGTTGGGTATATTACTGCTGTACCTGGTTCAGCTGGCCTTTTTGCAATCAGAGCACCGTTGCTCCTCCTAACAGCACATTATGGTCCTATACAACTAAAGTGCATTCTCATTTGTGTTTAAAAGAAACATAATTTCGTTTTAAAATAAGTGGATTTCTTACCTGTGAAGTTGTATGAAAGATTTTCAGTATGAAAGATTCACAAAGTCCGCAGGAGTGGAGGATGGTGGTATAAATTGTCTCACCAGCAGACGAGGGTTTCAAACCCCTTGTGGAACCATTAAACTTATGCTTAAGTCTAGCTTTCACTTGTTGTTTACTTTCAGTTTTCAGTCTGTTCGGTTAAATTTTGGCACCAAAACTGGTTCGATTAAGAAACATTTTACAGTTTGGTTAGAAGCTTGGTTAAGTTAAGGCACCAAAAACTACTTGATTAGGTTTAGGAAATGATAGTCTTATATAGCCAGGCCATTCTCTAGTGCAGAATGGTTTGTATGCTCCTCATCATTGCTGTGATATGGAGGGAAAAAAGCTCTGGTGTGTTTCTTCAAGTCAGTCACTATTATCTTTGGCAATGTTAAGCCCAGGAAGCAGCAATGATGCCCCCTTATATAGTGAGAGCGAACTTGTTTTGGTGAAACCTTTGAATGCAGTGAGGTGAACATTGTCATTAAAATGGTTAATTCACAGAAAAAAATAACTACGAGGGCTGCATTATTGCTTGACCCAAAACCTTGATTTGAAAGCTTGAAATTTTCATTGTGGTAGGTTGCTAGCTGGGATAATGTTGGTGTTTTTATATTCTAAGGAAAGGGATTCTAAAAAACAGTAGCACGTAGATATCAGAAGGTGAGGAGAAAGCCATGTAAAATGCACAGCCAACGGCGGGCTACATCTGGCAAGTCAGGCTGAGATAAATATCATGATTTAAATTAAAATATGAGCTTCTTAGAACAAGTTTAAAGCCTTAATTTTCTGCATTACCAGGGTGATTATCCCTACCCCAACTAACATATAACTGGTTGGCTGAATTTTTTGATTTTGGTATACATCACAAACAAACATAATCTGACATAACTGAAAATGCCATTTAGTTGTATACGAACATATTTTGTAAAGACAGGGTTGAGATGATCCACACCATTGAAGCTCCTGGACATTGATATAACACTCAGCTCACACGTTTATTAAGGCAAAGTTGTTGTTCAGCTGCTTCAGTGAACACAAACGCTGATGCAAAGATTTCTGTTCTATTTCTGTTGATATTCTTCAAACCAATGCATTAAAAAACATCATTTTGGTGTGGTACTGAAACAGTTTTAGTATTGGCAGCAGTTGCTAAAATTACCAAGGCTCCTCCACGTGAACATGACACTTGAGAATTTATTCCACACAAGACAAAGACTTCTAATTACAAAATTTAAGCTGTTATTTTGTGTTTCATTATGCGTTGCACATGTAAAAAAAAAAAAAAACAACAAAATAAACTAACACTTAGCAATATTGCAATTCTTGTTTAAAATGCTCGGCACAACAACTTAATTTAGTGGGAACTAAAGAGCAGAACATTTGCAAACTTCTAAAAGATTCAAGAGAGAATTGCTTCTGTCTGAATAAATAATGCGGCATCGACACTTTAAAGTCGTCTTCATCTTTGTATGATTTATGTAAAATCTCCAAGAAGGTACTGAACATGTTTTAAAACTAATACATTGTTTAAAAAGGGCTGATGTTCATTATGAAGAAGTGAAAAACTGTTAAATAATCCTGTTTCATCGCACAAGTACAAGCTGTCTTTGAGCTTAGTTTACAAGATTAGTAAGTCCAATCTATTTTAAAATCTGCTGTGCCGTGTAAAACATACTAAAACAAGTTTTTAGTGTTGAAATGTGTTTATTTGCAGTCAGAAGATCAGATGTGATAAGAGCTTGATAAGGACTGCTTGGACAAGGGTTCAGGCAGCTCTTACAGTGAGGATTACATTTCGGTATCATGGCTTGCTTCCCCTAGAAATAGGAAATTGCAAATCAAAGCTCGTTCAAAATGTGCACTCACATTGTCAACTCGTCTCTCCAGTTAATTTGCAGATTAATTGCTTTTACAGTTGTTGCATATGCATCAGGTGCTCAGTAGTTAATTGGTAGAAAAAGACAGATCATCAAGTTCAACAATTAAAACTGGCACCGGCTAACCTCAACACACAAATATGTATGAGTGTATCTAATTAGACTCAAACTATTCTGAGGGGATTTCATGGAAAAAATCTGTAATTATGTATTAAATTTTCCCTGTAATGTTGTGATCACAGTGACATGGAAAAGAAGGTATTTGTGGGTATCTGTCTTCCTACCCCTCATGCGTTTTCCTTCAGGAACCCTCAGACCCAGAAGCAGTCATTTTTATAGTCTCTCCTCGTTAGTCATGCTTGGTTGTTCTTTGAGAATCCTAAATTTACTTCTGAAATGGGAGTTTGGCATCTTCATTCCTCACTCAGTCTTTGGTTGAAGGACTTTTAAAGAGATTGGCTGTGTTCCAAGATTCATTCTTAGTTCTTTTTTGAAAGAAGGATTTGATGGGCCATCTCCCTGATGCATAATTATTCTATAGTCCTAAAATATAATTGCATTTTTGTCGCTCATCTTTGCTCTTTCCTTGGGTTTTTTTTTAGTTACAGTTAAATGGCTTCACTCATGAGAGGTGTAAGAAATAAGGTTTGATATTTTCAGCAAATGGAACTAAATTGTTTAGACTTGTGCTAAATGATAAGGTGTCTGTTTTTGCTGCGGCTTTGTGTTAATGAGCTGTTAGCTGAAGAATGGAGAAGTGCTAAAGAGCTGAGAGGGACAAGGTGAAATGGTAAAGACACCATCTGATTGCAGCTCCACTTAGTCTGTAGATGACAATGTATCACGGGAAAGACTTGTTTTCTCATATATGAACAAAAGTCAGTAGTACGCACATAATTTTGAGAAAAAATTGGTCTGTGCTGGCCGAGACATTTTTTGCCCTTTAGAGGAAGTCATGGCATCGACTTCAGACTCTCGGCTTCCCGGTGTTCCTCACTAATAAAACAATCCAGCCGTATTATAGGTTAAGAGAGTTCCTGTTATGCGTGTCTGAGATTGCTTTCACATTTGGTCCAGACTAAGGGAAAAAAACTGTTGAGCTGTAAGCACCAAGTCTCTGAAATGACACGTAATTCACTGATAGGACAGTTTTGCAGCCTGACTGCAAATCTTGCAGGGCTTCGCTGCAGCCTGTGTGTTTATTTCTCTTCTCTGGTGTCACAAAGAGCATACAAAAAAATAACTAACTATGAGAATTATTGGTCGAGACAGCACCTCAGCCTCATTTGATGAAGGGAAAAGAGGGGCTGCATATTGATATTACAGGGGATAGTTTCTGTGTGGTTGACCACTTTTTTTCTTTGTCAGATTATACAGCGTAAAACATATGCACAGCATGCTACTGTTTTTACTCTTTTTTATTGTGATCGGGGAAAATCCCAGCACTTGTGGTAAAGCTCATTTGTACTTGTTACTGTATTAACCAAATGATTTGCGTAAATGTACAGTATGTTCTTTATGTAAAGTATCGGGTCGCCTTCTTGACAATTCAAAGCTGGAAGATGGAATTGATAGTAGCAGAACAGTAGGTAACTGTTATTTTTGTTAATAAATAATCAGTTAGATATTTTATTGGTTACTTGAGAAATCATTTAGTCTAGGGAATGTCAGAAAATGGTGAAAATGGCCATTAGGCTTTCCTGGTGTCAGGTAAGGCATCTTCAAATGGCTTATTTTGTCTAACAAACTGTCCAAAGCTCAAACATTTTCAGTTGCAACTGCTTGAAATGTGATGAAAACAATTATAATCTGTGATATGACTAATTGTTTCAGATCTAAATTGTGGTTCAGCTGTTGAATTTTTAAGTCACACGTTTCGTTTCATATCAGTTTTTAAACCAGTTGAAGGGTTTTAGTCCACACCTGAGCTCTGTTGATCAATTGGGAAAATGCACTATAATTTGTAGTCACGCAGGTTATGTGAAAGCATAGTACGCTGGTTTTTAATTAAAAAAAAACCTCAGTTTTAAAGATTATTTCAGGGGAAGACACAGTCGGGTGTCACCGTGTGTTTGTTTCCATGCAGCATCTATGACAACAGATCAGTTAACCACCAACCTGGTGTACTTCCTCCTTAGCAGTGAGCATCATAAGGTGTTTGCTTTCATTTTCATGTCTGGCATTCATCAGCAGGGGGTTCGATCTCATTCACTAGTACTAGAATGACCTTGCAAAGATCCAAATCTCACAAGTGTTTTTGCTCATACGTGTCAGAATAGTACATGTGAATAGTTCAGCTCTCAGTACTGGTCTTTGTCCCTCACAGAAACAGGTCTGAGGTCACCGTTGTCATGTTGAATGTCAACAGTAAAGTGGACCAGAAAGATTTACTACCACAGTAAAAGCATCGGACACAACCTTTCACCTGTCAGATTAAGTACCAGAGGCTTTGGTGTGATTGCTTATGGGTGTGTGTATGTGTGTGTGTGTGTGTGCATTGCTTTTACATGCATGTGTGCTTCATAAGTTGAGATCAGTAAACATGTTTTCAGTATCTAGCCTGTCAGGTAAAGGAGAAGAAGTAGTAGCATTATATTTAGAGGCATGTTTACAATGCTTGTTCTGACTCGTCAGTGGTCTGTGTTGTGTAGCGGTGCTCAGAGAAAAATAAATTGCCAATTATGACAGTGGAGATTTTATGCCAAACCCTGTTTTAGTTCATTAGATGTAAGAAGCCGGAGAGAGGAGGAATGCAGGCCATGCCGAAAGCCTCAATGGGTTAGGCTAACAGGCTACCGTGCACAATAATGTCACCATTATGTGTTTCCTGGGTGACTTAAACGAATAGGCATTATTACAAAATTGTGCATTAGCCCAAGTCAGCAGTTAGTACTGCTGCAGTCTCATTTCATTTAGAGCTGAGAGGAGAGAAAGATGGAGAGAATGTAAGAGGAGGAG
>OMNN01023170.1:30289-52951 GCA_900302755.1 Chromis chromis
GAGGAGGAGGGGGGAGGCAGGGAGGGAGAGGGAAAGATGGGAAAATGGTTCAGAGAAAAAGGCGATGTAAAGGAGAAATGGGGAATGAAAAGGACGCCGTCTGCCAGAGGCTGACAGGACATGCAAAAGGAGGTAAAAGGATACATGGAGAGGCCCAGATGGACTGACAGACTCGGGGGATCGTGATGATGATGGAGAGTTAGAAAGAGGAGAGCTGTAATTGTCAGTAACTGGTGTATTTAGACAGGGAGGAAGAAGGAGGCTGGCAGGGAGGAGGAAAGTGTAAATCAGCGGTCTGAGTGACAGCTTTACGTGGCCCTCAGAGCCCCAACTATCCGATTAATGAGAGAAGAGAAACCTTAACTACCCTCCCCTCTCTACCGCTTCTTTTTCTGCTACCTTGCACTTCCAGGGACATAAATCATAGACTCTTAACCAGTCACTTTAGGTAGCTGCTACACAATTCTTCCTCAAAATGTTGACTGTAGGGTATCCCTGCCCATTGACATGCTGCATTAATGGAATTTAAAGCAGCTGGTGTCCTGAAGTGGCATCAAGTCGACATTATGGGAAATACGGTTATTCGCTTTCTTGAGAATGTTAATACCACTCTCATGTCTTTTCTGGAAATGCGAAAGCTACAGCCAGCAGACATTTAGCTTAGCTTAGCATAAAAGCTGAAACTGGCAGAACAGCTACTGTGGCTGAGTTCTGTCCAACAGTAAAAACATATTAGCTTCTCAAAAGCCCACTTATTAACCCTCTGAACCCTGAGCAGTCTGGCCGTTTCTGTTTGGTCCCATCACATTTTTAGTCACTATGGGTTCATTTTCCTCTGAATATAAAGTCCTGCGCCGCTATATAAACAGCACAAACATGGCTAGAAACAGAGAAAAACTCAAAAAAGTTTAATGCAAAAAATCATTTAAAAAAAGAAAAAGAAAAAAAAGTTGAATTTCTTGGATTATTTATTTTACAAATATTTTAAAAACTTGGAATTAACACATACAATACATGTACATTTTTAAATGAGTTTCTGTTCTCATCTGTTCTCTGTACTGTGTAAACACTGCCTGCAGTTCAGCCTAGTTCAGCCAAAAAGTCCCTTAGTTTTAGTCACGTGACTGTTGGTTGCATCTAAGTCACAAATGGCTTTACATTTGTACCAAGGACTGCAGAACATAATACATGTTAATATTCAAATCCACATTGTCAAATGATTAGTTTTGTGGTTGTTATTTCAGTTGTGTTGTGTTTGATTTTTGATTGTTGTGGACAGGTGAGGTGGTTTTTGGTGTTTGTGTGGTTGAGCATTGTGAAGGTTTAGCTAGCAATGGGCACCATGACAGAGACTTCTGTGGCCGGTTAATGACCCCCAACCGGTGCTTACATACAGAGAGTGGATTGAACTTAGCGTAGGTTGTGTAAGAATCCGGTTCCTTCGAACGGTTTATTTTTGGCAAATTTTTAAAGGAGACACATAGAATAAAATTTTAAGCTTAGATTTGGTCAGGTTTTCGGAAATGGTATGTCACAGATGAGCAGTTCAAAAACCATCAGAATGTTATTTCTTTTTCTATCTCTGATAAATGGTGTAAGTTTGGTGGGTTTTTTGTAAAGATAACATGCCTTTCAAACTTACTGACAGGTTGTTTAGAGGGTTAACACATTATATGTCATTTGTTTAAACTGTATAAAGACAGGAGTGTTGAAACAATAGGTTTTTGTGTGGATTAAACAAACAAGATATTGTATAATGTGTTCTTCTTGGTAACTGACTGCAGGTTGTAGCTTCATATAGACATGTGGTTTTAACTCAAGCAAGAAACTGAATAGGCTTATTTCCCAAATGTCAGATTTGATGTGTGAAGTCTAATGGCTGGCACATGTAGAGACAAGACTGCATTTAAAAAGGGAGATAGAGATAAAAAGATGAAAAAAAACGCAAACTGAAAGATTTTTAAATTATTTCCAGGAAAGAAATTAGAATATTTTTCATAAGCCTTACAAGTTAAAACGGCTTTTTAAAGATTTATCTAAAGGCCAGCAGGTTTCCCTTCAGCTCATGTGAGTCTTTGACTACAAACCAGGACTTGTGTAACTCAGTTCCTTTTTTAAGTGTGTGTGTGTGTGTGTGTGTGAGAGGCTGTTCGTCATCAAGTTCACATAGTTGAACTAGTTCACTGAGGTCAAGGGAGGCGGAAGCTCAGTTGATGATCTATAAAAAGAAAGGGCAAGGCTTTCTTTTTTTTTCAAGAACCCTCCCTTGTAAGATCCTTTACAGATATTGAAGGTGTGCACGTGGTGTTGCAAACCCACAGGTTTCTTAATCTGGTGTGAGGGCTCCTCTGAGAGATGGCCTCAGTCAGAAAAAGACTTCTGTCTACTTCACTTTCTCTTCCATCCCTCTGTGTTTTTTAAAGATCTTCCTGGCTGCCTATTTATGCACTTTCCTTTGCGAAAAAGCCCCAAAAATGAATGAACACAAGTGAAAGAGATGTAACATAAAGAGCTGAAAGACAGATACTTGTCTTAAGTGAGAAAGCAGCTCTTTCTGCTTGTGAAACTTTTTGACGTACAAGGTGTCAGATGGAGAAGCGCTATATGAATTCATAACCTCTCAAAGTGATGCAACAGCTGCAACAATTCAATGTAACTGCTGGCGGGGCACTCCGAATTTTTTTTTTGCCTCGGCATTTTGATAAAGATTTTTTTTTTCTGTTTGTGACACAGTAGAGAAGCCGCAGTGTCACATCTGTGGTGTGCATCTGCCACATTTCACAACTGTTAAAAAGCTCTTAACCTTGAACCGCTTTCAACTCTGCGCCTCTATTTTATCCACAGTTAAAGTGCATAAAGAGAGACGTTCTTAAGGTCTCTCGTGCCCGTGGCATTTAAATTATTTGTTGAAACTGACATCTGAGTGAAATCTTTACAGGGCAACTTCACACTTCTGCAGCCCAAACATGCAACCATGTGAAAACAGACTGAGGTTCTAGCGAGTTAAAGGGCCCCAGAAATCCCCAAATATGACACTATAGCTGTCACACTTTTCAGATGTGTATGTTTGGTGGCAATCGATGGCGTGTTTAGGGATTCAAGCTTATAAGATAAAGTTATTGCAAAGTCTCATTTTTTACTCTCAAAAAAAGAACAGGTGCAGACATCTTTAAAGTGACATTGAGATCTTGTTAAAGATTCAGACACTGACTTGGCTGGTGCAGGAACAGCAGGGTCTGCACAGGATACTGCAGGAAAAAAATGATGAACATATAGAAGGTTCCTCTAGATACACAGTATAAATACCTTGAAAATGGTCTCATTCAGGCATAATGGCACGCTCCAGGTTGCACAGCAGAGAGTCCAGCAGTGCATGAAATGCATCCAAGTAGAAAGGCAAGATGTAATTACAAAGTAGCATTTGCAGGCTGGCTACATTGCAGAAACGGTGTGTACTGAATGTCAGACGTTGTAGCCATAAATCATACTATAGCTCATAAAATTCTGAACTTTATAATACATTTTTTTCTCAGTCAAAATCCTGGTCCGTCAAAGAAAAGTTGTGTTACCAAGAATATTGTGAGGTTTGCATCACTCCATCAGATCAGGCGACAGTTACTTTGGTCACACTCTAACTCAGTAACATTCACAGACTTGTCAGGGAACCTGTGAACATGACTACCCAACCACAACTAACACACTGCTGTGTGTGTTGAGCCCTCTCCACACTGAGCCAGACAGTCCCAGGAGTTGTGTGTTTCTGCCATTTGCATGTGTGTTATGTGTGTGTGTGTGCGACTTTCTCCTCTCTTCCTCTCCTCCAGCTCTGAGCACGTACTTTCTCTCAGGTCAATCCCCTTATTGTTAAGTTACATAACAGCACTTAGTCAAGTAACAATCCAGCGGTGACGGTGCTAAGGGCTGCAGGATAACTGTACTTCCTCTCTGGCACTCCTCTGGCTGAGAGCTCTGCTCAAAGTTGTTGTTGACTTTTCAACCCGCTTAGCGGAGTCGACTTTTTTTTTTTTTTGTCTCTCTGGAAATGGAGTGGATCTCTTTCTTACATGAGTCAAATCTCTGGAATTAATTTATGGAAATGAAGTCATGTATACCACAGCTTTGGGTTTTTGGTAAAAAAAAAAAAAAGTAGCTCCTGAACTGCTGAGCAGGCCGTTCTTCTAAGCCTGCGTGGTTTGCCATTCTATCATTTGAGACGTTTCGAATGATTGTTAGGTGTAAATGATAGCTGTGGAGGGTTTATATGTGCTCGGTTACATTAAAAATAAGTGATAAATCCCAAATTTGGCCTTGGTACTTATTTGTGGTTCTATTTATCAAAAAGAAAGTTTTTTTTAAAATAAAATAAGGCTTTGAGGATAATATTCAGTCTGTTTATTCAGTAAATTCATTGAAAATAAATATTTAGAGCTAAATGATATGTTGTTCACAATATCAATTGAACACCTGATTATAGTGATAAGATCAATATCATTCTATGTATCATTCCAGTTCAAGCTTAAACTATCAAATTCATGCACAGTGTCCCACTTTAATGCATTGTGTTATACAATAAACATGAACTTGGCTTTAACTCCTGTTAGTTTGGACAGTGAATAACATGTTCTGATCCCATCATCACAATACACTTCACCTAAGTGTTGCTTTACATTAAAACCAGCTTTAAAAATACACAGTGCTCTAAATCAGGGGTGCCCAATCCTGGTCCTCGAGGGCCACTATCCTGCATGTTTTAGATGCTTCCCTCTTCCAACACACCTGATTCAAATGATCAGGATCGTTATCAGGCTTCTGCAGAGCTTACTGTGGATTGATTGAGTTTTTATGGGTTTAATCAATGACTGTTGAGGGACTTTTCCTTTAGCTGTATTTCAGCTTTATACTTGAAAACTCCCTAAAGAGTCCTGAAACCAGCAACAAATACACACACATATGCAACAGTTTCACGCCAGTATGGATCTACTTTTGGCAAACAAAGGTGTGACGACATAAGACTCCTACATGAAAAGCTGATGTGTTTCCAAAACTAATTAGCCGATCTACTTATCTATCAATGAGGCTAATCTTGAGGTCTCACCGCGGATATTAAATCTATTACATTCAGCTGTGAGGACAAATTTACTGCACGTTCAAAAGAAATCTCCTGCGTAAATCGTGACTTCAATCACATCTGTCTTGTCCAAACAGGTTTGGCGCTGTGGCTTTGCTTTAATACTGTTTATTTGTTCCACATCCACGCTGAGGTCACAACAGCTGGTTCTGTACATATGAACTATACTGGCCCTTTGCGCTACTCCTTCCAAGCCTATATTGGTGTCTCACGACAATCTGAATCTTTAATCCTGGATAATAAGATTTCCTTACTCCTCAAATCTTGTCAGATCCCACTCGAGTGGAGGCCTCCCCGACCAACGTGGACATGCTACAATGGAAGGAGACTTACCATAAATCCGAGCGTCCTGGCATGAGCCTCTTCTTTCCGCTGAAATATGGTTCGAAGTCTTGGGTCTTGAGTCTGTGGGTGTAGTCTATATAGCCAGATACTTCCTGTCCAAGAGTATTATGATCCCTTATGAAAATGACCGACTGTAAAAAGAGAGAAAAAGAAGGAAACCCTCTGTGTAAATAATCACGGCCATCGAGCCCCTCCTGAGCAAAAGCCAGTAAAAGCCGGTGTCACTTGTGGAAAGTGGACAGATAGACGGGGATCCGTTACAAATCCTCCCACTTTGAAATACAAAGGCTCGTGTTATACTTTGAGTCGGGTTCAAATGGGAAACCGGGCCAACTTATGTCGCACTGCAGTGGCCCGAGCTCGCCGAGGTGGGCCGTCTACAGAATATCCTGCTCAGATAAGTGCGTGGGACTCGGCCTGAATCCTTCTACTTACAGTAACTAAAGTCTCAGTTCCGTTCCAACACACCTACAGTCGGGACAAGAATGTAGCTTGAAATGACATGAAATGTGGAGTCCTGAGTTAAAACTTAATACTGAGAGTTGGGTGAATAGTTGAGGGTCTTTTTGTTTAAAAAAAAATAAGGGGGGGAAAAGCCAAGTTTAAAAGGTTCTATCGCTAAATTCTTGAGGTTTCTCCCCTTTTTTCTGTTAAAGGTGTTTTTGTGTGTGCTGAGGTTCTTCATATCCATATTGCAGGTCCAAGGGCAAAAAGTGTCTTATGTAGCGCAGCTTGTAAACCCTCTGAAGCAAAGTAGTGACTTATACGAAAATGACAGACCAGTTTCTTGATGTTTAAAGTTCTTGGACGACATCTGAAGTAATACAAAACTCACCTAAACCAGAAAGAAAGACACTACAAGATGCACATCGAACATAGACTGCATATAAAAGATGTCACACAATAGTTTGTAGACTACTATAAAGCTCAGAGTCTGGACTGCAGTCGCCACCATCTTGGTCTTTTGAAAACGGACATTAAAACACACCATAATACAGTTGCTACCTGTCAGTCACTAAAACAACAACATTAAAACCTGTGCCAGTAACACAATGTGCACTGCTACACTGTAAAACCAGCTCAGGAATGGCTGGAGGAACATGACCAAGAGCCCAAAGGTGTCAAACTATCCCAGTGCCAGACACCACAGGACACCCCCAGAAGCTCCAGTGTCCGTAACCAGACTGGTTTGACTGGTTTTGGCAGCAAGTCTGGGTTACTAGAAAGCAAGTTTACCAGTCATTTTGGCATTTTGCTTGATGGCAACAAAGAGTGGAGGCCAGAACATTGACTACGAAGCAGTATAAGCATATTGGAAGTGTTGGAAAGAGCTCTCATTTACAGATACCTGTTCAGCTTAGAGTATAAGCGAAATGGTCCAAACTCAACGGCCCAAGATCATCTCAACCATGTGTCCCAATAATTACATCCCTATACAACTAGATAAAACCTTTTTTATCCCCCAAAGATAAGACTTGGACATAGTAGTAAAGGCTTCCAGTTAAGGAGCCACACAGTCAATATAGGGAAGATGGTGGTACAACTCAGCAACAACACCATTGTGGGACCATTATTCTTGGACTTAAGTTTCATTTTAAGTCATTTATTTTTTGGTTTTCACTTGCTGTTTGCTTAAGTTTAGTCACTAAGATTTTGTGGGTAGGCTTCGGACAATATTACACTTTGGTTGACACTTTCACAATGATAACTTGTTTAAAAGTTTAAAAGTTTAAACAGCGAATGTACATAATTAGATTTAGGAAAATGGCACAGTCGGGGTTAGAATACAACCTTTTCACAACATATTTAAAGCTTCAGGGTGATGAGTCCCGCCTCATCTAATATAGGATTGTTGGGCTGAAAAGAAGCGACGATAAAGCAATAAAATAAATGTAATCAAATAAATGTAATCCTGCACAAAATATGTTTCCCTGAGTTTGTAGTTTAGTTTTTAGATATCTAAGTTTTAGGAGACGTGGCTGTAGGATGTGAAGGCGACACTCAGGCTGTCTATAGTCCAAACACAGATTTCTGATTAAAACAACAATGAGTAAGAACTAAAAAAAAGGCTCAGATTCTCCTGTGCAAGCAAAAAAAAAAATAACCAAAAGACAGTTTCCCGGTTGCTCATCAGAGATTAGGACTTTGAAGTGAGTTCAAACCTGCAAAAAACAGGATGACAAATGATTTTGTCATCGGATTCAGACAAAGCAAAGTTGTCCAAACCCCCTCGGGTGACAGCCGAACATGAAATGATCTTTTCATGTCGATCCGATGGTTTAGATAACGCGTGATGACAATGAACGGGAAGGACTCTTTACACTCAGGTGTGAAGAGGTTGTTTTGTCTGCCTTCACAAAGATAAAAACAGCTTTTCTTTCTTTCCTTTCTGCCCCGTCTTGAGAGAAGAGGAGTCTTTTTGTGTCTTGTTTACTCTGGGCATGAATGAGTCCCACTTGTCGGCCATACAGTAACACAGTAAGAGGATCCTTGCGGAAAACCTCGGCGAGCGATATCGCATTTGTATAACTGTCAGGACACGGGCCATCTGTGGATCCCTTTACTAAAAAGGCATGAGATAACTAGCGCTCCAGAAGCTCAGAAGAAAAGAGGGCTCCTTTCTCTGTGTCTCTCAAACGTTTAAAACAGATGCTATCAGGTTCACAGCTGGCTGCAGGCCTGAGCCATATACCCTATCTGCTGGCTTCTGTCCTCCCGCAGCCAGCCTTGAAAACACATCATCAAGGTAGGACCCAGAAAGGCAAGAGAAGGGAAGCACCGTTTGGGTAGTGGTGATAAAAATATCAGTTAAATGTGTCTTTGGGGTGTAAATCAATAAGGTCAGTCTCCAGAATGAGCCAGTATGTGATTCACAGCATAGATTCGATTCTTCAAACTGCTTTACTGCACTAGAAAATCCTCTGTAACCAAAACTAGTGTAAACATAGTTGATCTGGAAACTGATGTTGATAACAGACCGTTTGGGTGATCATTTAATCCGCCCATCTTTGTTTTCCTTTTCAAAATATTTGCATTGGACTAGTATTACCTGGACACCTCTAGTCATCTGTAATAACTGCAGAGGAGCATCTGAAAACTTAATCATGTGCAAATCCACCATGAACATAATATGTGAAGCACAAATTCCACTGCAAATATTTCAAATTTCACCAAACACAGAGGCCCTGAGATCATATTAATCTGATGCAACTTGGAATTTCAGTGATTTGAGGTATTGTTTTTGGATTTTTCTGCACTTTTCTTCTTCCTCTTTCCCATATAAAAGTTTACGGAGGCTGTGTTGGCTGTTATAAATAAAGGTTTGGAGCATTTTAGGTGCAAACTCAGAGACTTATTCTGCGACACAGCATGGAGAGCCATACACAGAAAGCTCAAACCCATTAGAAAAGCAAAATAAGATGAATGACATACATGGCAGCATGCACTGAAGAACAACAGTTATTATGTGGCAGCTTGTTATATGTCATATTTGGGGGATAATGTCAGTAAATTTGTACGACAAAGAAAAATTCCACTGCAAATATTTCACATTTCACTAAACACAGAGGTCCTAAGATCATATTAGTCTCATACAAACTGGCATTTCTGTGATTTGGGGTATTTGTTTTAATACTTATATACATTTTACTGTTCTTTTTAGCACCTCTTTCTTGCTTAACAGATATGGAGGCTGCGTTGGCAGTCATAAATGAACATTTGGTAGCATTCTGGGTGCAAATTCAGAAACTCATTCTGCTACACAGCATGAAGAGTGAAATGAAATGAATGATATACATGGCAGGATGCAGTAAGGGACATTTAACAGTCTTTCAAAAGGTTCGACAATTATGTGCCAGCCCATTGTACATCAAATTTGCAAGAGTAAGACTTATCACTGGTGAATGCACAACAAAAAACTAGGGGGTAGTTACTAAACCACATGAGGTCCCCAGGTAATAATAATCCTGCTGTGCAATTAAGATTTAAGTTGATTTGGCAGGAGGTTGAGGTGGGAAAGTGAGAGCCACCGCTTGTCCCAGTCACCACCACTGTGGGCCCTTGAGTAAGGCCCTTAACCCCTGACTGCTCCCCGGGCGCTGCACCGCGGCAGCCCACTGCTCCTAGTATGTACACTACAGGCCAAAAGTTTGGAAGCAAGATCAAATTTGTTCAAAAAAATATCACAGTTTCCCTGGTATACTTTGCAACAAAATAAACATGATTATCATATAAAGAGTCAGAAGCATTTTTACTATAATTATCAGGTATTTGGGTTTTTGTTGCTTAGACTTTGCTTTCTTCAAAGTAACCTCCTCTGGCTTCAACAACAGCATGGCATATATGAGGCATTCGTTCCACAAGTTTTTTAAGGTGTGTGCCAGGAATTGCAAGCTTTCTTAAGTTCATCAATGAGAGACTGCTGATTCATGGGACGCACTTTTCTGACTGATTGATCCAATCCGTCCCACACAAGCTCAATTGGAGAGAGGTCTGGAGACTGAGGTGGCCAAACCATCTTTCAAAGAACACCTTTTAAAAAATAAATTGAGGAAAATGGTGCTTATCAATGAAAGCAAAGTCTGACCATGCAGTAAATACATCCCAAAATCCATAGAATGGTTTTTAAGAAATGCATTGTGGACAGAAACTTGAAGTTGCTTCCAAATGTTTGGCCTGTAGTGTATAGTTAAGGTTAACTTTGAATAGGATGGGTCAAATGCAGAGAAGGAATTTCCCCAAGGGGATCAATAAAGGTTAGATTATTATTATTATTTGTTTAAAACCTCTTTTTCCAGACCGTAGCAGTTATCTCATTGAGTAAAATGCGTAAAAACAACAGCTAAATGTATAGAAAATGTGTAAAACTCAAACTGTCTTTTAACTGTGTCCTTAAGGGGAAAGACTTGCATTCATTATTTCACTCATTTCACCTTATGAAAGAGTTTTATGAGCTGCCAAAAGTGTGTGTTTTCTGGTCTTATCTGGTCTTTTGAAAATGCCGTCATAAGTTTTTGGACAAATTACTAGAAGATTTAAACTCCTCATGCAGGTTTAACACATAAAAGCTGCGAGCAACGTACATTTTTCATAGTAAGTGTCCTTTGACAGGTGAGCCAGGGTTCATTTCGCTCTCAGGCAGCAGAACAAACGAGTCAGACTCTTATTTGCTGCAAACGGGCAACACGAGTTTCCAGGCTCCTTGTCGGAGGAGGCCGGGGGAGCTCCACCTTACAGCATGGAAAACAAGTGGAGGCCTGACGTCACCTGGCAGCGTTTACCAAGAACAGGTGCTGTGACCTCACAGGGCAGCGAGCGAGAGGCCCCGCTTTATGGCAAACATCAGGGCGGCCGATGCCTGAGAAGCTGAGCGCTGCACCGGTCCCAGGTACAGAATATTTAGCTCCTCTTTGAAAGTCTGTTTTTTCTTTTACTTGTACTCACCGGTGAGCTTAAGATGAAGGTTGTATAAACTAATCCGTGAGCCAGGAAGTTAATAAATACAACAGAGCATGTCAGATCTCTGTAGCTGCCCTTTAAAGAAATCTATATCTGATCTTTATGCGTTCAGAAACAAACAGTGAAACTCGAAACACTGTTGACGGTCGTAATTATTGAGGTCTGTGAAAACCGTGCAGGGATCCCGTCGCCTCTCCACACACAGATGTGAACTACTCCACACCAACCTTTGGCTAATCTTTCAAAGCCCCGCGGCCGAAAGAGAGGATTTACAAATTCAAGTCAAACAGGAGCTGACAGCAGGCTGACGCGTACCGTGGCCCTCCTTTGTGCTTCGACAATGTCCTACAGGTGGAGGCACAAAGGCTGCAGCTCCTCACATCCTGCAGCATGACGGTGGGTGTTTGTGACTGGAGGTGTGTAAAGAGAAACAGATAACCAGCTAACTAACCACCAGGACTAGTTACTGAACCACAGAACTGTGTTGGTAGTGACTGAAAGTTTGATAAAATACAACATATTAGTCCAAATATCTGGTGAGGTTGTAATTTTATATTATTTATTCTACGTTAACTTGACTCCACATTAGTGTCTCGGTATCTTTAATTGATACTCAATGTGCAAAAACACAATTATAACTCTAGTATTATTTATTACATTTTATGACATTTTTCTACTTGTATTCTTGTCTTCAAATGGGAGAAACTGTAACATAAGCATTGTTTCCGCAAGGATCAATATTTGTGATTGTGATGATTTGAAATTTGAGAAATGTGGAGTTTTTTTTATGGTTTATGTAAAAATATATTCACAATGCAGTTCAAAAAGCAAGAGACTGAAAAAAAGTCAATTTTTTTTGGTGTCAAAAGTCAAACTAGCTGCAAGTAATGTTTGTTTTTCTTATTGATTATCTTTCCGCTTATATAATTAATCAGTTAATAAAAGAATAAAGTGCAGAAGAATTGTTTTATCTGAGCAACAAACAAAAGCTGGAAAGAATAAAAAGCAAAATTCGATGTACAATGATATAAAACAAAGAAAAGCTGAAAGAAAAGGAGGATCTGATCTGAATTATCATAACTGTTCCAAAATAATGAATCAATATATTAAAAAAACACTACTTTAATAAATTTGTATTGCATTTTTGTGGTCTTTGCACTGCAGTAATCTTATTTAAACTAACATCAGCTTCTTTCACAGGGCGGCTGTGGCTCAGGTGGTAGAGCGGGTTGTCACTGATCCTAAGGTTGGCAGTTCTGCAGTGTCCTTGGGCAAGACACTGAACCCCAAGTTGCTCCCAGTGGCAGGCAGGCACCTTGCATGGAAGCTCTGTCGCCATGTATTGTGTGTGTGAATGTGTGAATGAGAAACACATTGTAAAGTGCTTTGAGTAACACTAAGGTAGAAAGGCGCTATATAAGTGCAGACCATTTACCATTCTTTTTAATGCTGTATAAGTGATGCACTGATGTCTAGAATAAAGCATTGTGTTTCCTGTATTGTAGGCTTTGTGTTGTATGTTGTTGTGTGCAGGGCTGAGGCTGCACAGCATTAACATTTTACATTGTGGAGGTCGACTGGTTGATTTATTAGTCGATACGCTCTCATCCAACCACATTCTGATTGGCTGGAAAATCATTGGTGTTACTTTGATCAGAAGAAAATCTCTACATCAACAGCCTTCAAGGGTTTATCCTGTATTTTTGGCAGCAATAGGAACCGACTACCTCCATGTTTTCACAACTTTAAACCCACCCAGCCTAATAAAGACTGCTAGATCTAACATATTTAACGTTTACTGAACCTTTACTCAGATTAGCCTCCAAGCTAAGTGACACCATGTCATAAAGTCGTACATGTGGCTGCAGTTTGTTCAAACAGAGGTCAACAAGTCGAGCAAAACAGCAGTTTGTGTATCAAAGCTCTACAGCTAACATGGCAGATCATCTAAAAACAGCAGCCATTGTGCCGTGATCCTCAGATAATATAGTTTAATATACAGAAATGATATGAATATGGGCTGCTGGGCTGCTTCGAGTCTGTTTTTATCAATAACCGGGTTAAATTGATTTAATATGCTGCAAATACTACATGTCTATGTTGATTTACAATGCATTAAGGCTAATAAGGCTAGCATATAGAGAGAACTCAGTGTACTGTGGTCCATTTAGTCCATCTACAGATTCATTTTCTCTGCATCCAACTGATTTGTTGAAGAGTAGGCGCAGTTTTATTCGACCAAGATTCACTCTGGTTGACTACAGACCAACAATCTATTGATGATTCCTGTATTAGGCAGTAAACAACGTCTATAAAACTCCAAGAACAGGAAATAAACGGATAAAAACACAATGTGCAGTGACTCATTTGAGAAGCTGGAACTGAGATTTGTTGATTTCATTCCTTACAGTTGATCTCACTCATTGATTAACGCTGAACTTTTAAACTACTTCATTTATTTTTATAAGCTAATTCTGGTGCAGCTCAACAACAGGCATCGTATTTGACTCAATCTGATAAACAAACCGGGTGCAGCTTGTACTCTAACTGCCCTCTATATGAACACTGACACCACCAGCCCACCGACCGACCTGTCTGCCGGCCCCCGTGGCCTCCTCTTCCCCCCATCCTCCAGCCCACCTCAGCCCACAGCCGCCCCCCCCCAGGCCCTGGGAACAATCCTGCAGTGTCAGGGAGCTGTGCAGGTGTCTTGCGGTGTCAGCTGCCATACTGTTTATTATTGGTGGGCCGTGCTTTAGGAGGAATCCCGGGCCATCACTAACAACTGTGTAAATTTGTTGGGGTAAGGAAAACACGGCCCTGTACTACAGGAATGTTTTTAGGTGGGAGCCCTTCTTCTGGAAGGCTTTGCCCTCGTCCCCTCTCTGGATTTTCCTTGAGAAGTGTGAGTGTTTTTCAGAGGGGAGGGGTTCAGGAGTAGGATGAGGAGGGGGTCACTGCTTATTTGACTTGGAAGTGACTTCACACGGCCGGCTTGTGTAATGGATGCGACGGTAGAAACCATATGTGCTGAGGTGTGTTGCATCCGTGGGGATCTACCCGAATTACACATCCTGCAGGATATGTGATCCAGAGCCAGAGCTCACTTAGTGAAGAGCTTGTAGGCAGTGAACCGGGTCATCGCAGTCGCTAAGCTACATTAGCCACCGCCACCGCTAACTGCTAGGACTGTGTTTTTGTTGAACTTAGCATATTCTTAGAAATCAGATTGCAAGAATGACATGCTAAAGCCGGACCACTTTCCTTTTAATCTAATCACGGTATTTGTAGGAAATCACTGATAACTGATGGCACAAAGTCCCTGATAACACACCAGTACAACTGAATTTAAAGGTCAGACAGGCTGTAATTCATTTATAAAATACAAAAAGCAGTATGGAGCGTACACGTGTGCTGCAATAAATAATTACACATAACTTGAAAGTATCTATGGTGCTTAAATCCTGCAGAAACATGAACAAATTAGCTGTGATATTTATACTTTTTAACCTCTGCTGGTGAGTTAAACACATTTATACTAGTAAAACTGTTGTTCAGACAGCGCTATTATGGTTTTGTAGACAATTTTCTGAGGTTATCTGGTAAGTTATTTAAATCTTGAGCCAGGTTTTAGCTCAATTAATCAGCCACATCCAGACATTTTAACACGTTGTCAAATTAATCGCCATACCATGATTTTAACCATATTGTATATCTACTGCACCTCTGACGACACACAAAACATCCTCGCAGCTCAGAGAAACACCCCCTGCACACCCTGTAATGATATATGAGTAAATGTTGGTCTTTAGTTGAGTTTATTTTTATACTTAAACATACAAGGAAAGTCCTGAGTGAGACACTTACAGTCAAGAAGACACTTTAACTGTTTTTAGCTGACTAATTGTGATGATGACACTGCCTTCATTTAACCCTCTGAATCACTAAAACTTGCAGGGGGGTTAAAGGCATGCTATCTTTTAAAAATTACATCATTTGTCAAAGCCAATAACTGTAAAAACTGAGATAATTGACGTATTTTAATATTTTAAAGAGTGACGTGCAGTTTTGTCAGTAAAATTAAACAAATCTAATCTTAGAAATCACAATATTTCATCAAAAATAAATGCAGCATGACTCAAAAACAGTCAACAGAGGAGCAAGTTGTTGGAAGATACATTCAGCATGGTGAAAGATGTTTCTAGGGTTAATGTGCAGAGTAGAGAGAAATAGTTTGTAGAGGTTGTGAAAATGTAAGTAGAAAAATATCTATAGTATGTAGAGTCACTGTTTTTTCAGTGTTGGTTCCATCCATCCATCCATTATCTATACACCACTTAATCCTCTGTAGGGTCGCGGGGGGCTGGAGTCTATCCCAGCCAACTCGGGTGAAGGCAGGAGACACCCTGGACAGGTCTCCAGTCCATCACAGGGCTACACAGAGAGACAGACAACCAAGCACACTCTCATTCACACCTACGGACAATTTAGAATTAATCTCAGCATGTTTTTGGACTGTTGGAGGAAGCCGGAGAACCCTTTGAAAACCCACGCTGCACAGGGAGAACATGCAAACTCCACACAGAAAGATCCCAGGCATCCTAACCGGGACGTGAACCGGGCGAAGGTGCTAACCACTGAGCCACTGTGCAGCCCGTGTTGGTAACACTTGTGGGCAAAATTGTTGATTACAAGGTATTTTTTTGTAATTTTTGTAAAATAAATAATGAAAGAAATTAAACTTTCTTTCTATTTTGAAATTTATGACATTATACCTGCGTTCAAAACACATTTCTGAGTTCTCTCTACTTCTAGTCATGGTTGTGTTGATTCCATAGAGGTGCAGGGCTTTATACTGCAGTAAAAAATGGACCCACAGTGAGTAAAAATGTGACAGGAACAAAGAAAAAGCCCAGAAACCACCTGGGGTTCAGATGGTTAACTCCAAAATAACTGTGCTCAGACATCTGTCTATATATTTGATGTAGCTCAACAACAGCTCTTCCAAAAAGCACATTCAAGACAACCAACTAACCCACTGACTGCACAACAAACAACACCTTCTCTGAGAGATCAGCTGAATTCAGAGCTTCTAAGTCATTAAGTAACGGGCTACAAAAATCCCACACACAAACACACTTAATGTACGCTCTGACTCTTTGTAAAAATGTGCTGGAGTGAACCTCTCAGACAGAAGAGCAGGGCTTCGTGAGCTGTTTGTACAGTGCAGTGAGTCACCGTAATCTGCTTGGAGCGCCCTTCAGCTCAGCCTCTCATCACAGGCCTCCACATGGGCCGCTGATAGACTGCAGCCATCCCTCCCAGACTTCCCAGACGCGCTCTCCTGGCAAACGTCGCCGCTTTCAACTCCAAAATCGAGTGTAATTTTAAAACAGGTCTGCATCTACGAAAATAAATAAGCAGATCCGGTGGCCGCCACGACTTCATTTGTGTTTACAATCCAAACAGGGTATTTTAAAACCTTGTTGTTTCTGTCCAGAGATACCACGAACAGAAGAGAAGGAAGATCTTCACGGTTTTCCGCAGCTTCTCGGTGTAATTGTCAAAACAGGCTTGATTGTGTGCGCCTGCAATAAGCATGGAAATAATCAAAAGACATTTCTTTTCCTTTCGATTATAATTACAGGGTGTGTCAGTAGACAGATGTCTTGGCACCGGATACAAAAATGCACAACTGTTCAAAAGGACTTGTTGCTCTACGCTGTGGTTTAATGTTATATCTGTATTCTCCTGCAGCCGTGCACAAAAGGCTGGCCGGGCCACACAAAAAGGTGCAAGGAAACCTATTTTTATTCTAGGAAATGCACCAGAATGAGGATTTTCTCTAGCTTAATGCTGTTGCTCTTCTTCCTAGACACTTGGGTTGTCACAGTGTGTTAAAGGGTGTGTTGGTGCATGCTCTATGTACAAGGTTTTTTGGCGTTCGAGCCCTCAGGAATTTCCCAAATTTCGGGAATTCTCAAACTATACAGGACGGAATGCCAGAGAGCGGTTTGAGGACATGCCTAGATGAGGTAATAATGCAGTATATAGTGTACAGTATGTTTGGCTAAATTGTTGAATTTCTAAGGGATGAATAAGGATGCAAGAATGCAGGGTGGTTAGTTGTTGTTTCCTTTTTGCCAAAAGGTAGACGTGTGCATGTGTTCGCCTCATGTTGCCGTCCAAATGCATCCACAAACACTCTGCATGGGTGTTTGTGCAAGAGACGGAGTAAATAAATCCAGAAGCAGGTGTCCTCCTATTGAGCTTTCTAAACACCCAATGGTGGACAGCTACGCCCAGTGAGGTTAGCCATGAGGGCAGAACAACTGTGGCCAAATACCAAAGGGGAAGCGGCCCAGTCAATCAGTAAGGGCAGGCGAAGGCAGCTAGCTCAACCCTTGGCTGCGTTGGCCTCTGTCTTTTTGGAGAACCCGCCAGTAAAGCCGTCACCACAAAATAAGTGGCTTGAGCCCACACACTTCAAATTACAGGGCACTCGAAATCAGAAAATGCTATCCTGCTTTTCGCAATTGATGTTTTAGAAATTCTATTAAAACCTCCTTAGTTTGGCCCACGGAGCAGCTTTTTGGCTGTTTTTTTCCCCCCCTCCGACTACACGGGTTCACGTTGGCTGGAGGGAATTATCCGTTCTGAGAATTTGCATTGTTCCTCACAAAGCGACGCACTGTGGAGTAAAAATATGGCTGCAGGAAAACATTGTAGTTGCACAGGAGAAAAAAAATAGCGGCATTGTTTCTGATCCGGAAGTTATGGACATGTTGGAGAAGCAACCAAAGCAACTACCTGCTGCAGCATAAAGTTACGATGGGAACGAGAAAACATGATCTGGACCAGTTTTCTGAAACCAACACTTCAAGTAGCTGCTGGTTTTTGCCACGTGGAGCTTAAACAAAAGTCAAATATCTCTTTCGTTTAGCTAAGGCAAAGTACAACCCACAACTCAACCCTTGAAAACAGAAAAGAAGAAGAAAAATATACGAGCAATAAATGCAGACCCGAGAACCAGCTGGGTTCTTTTGCAAGATTTGCATCTGCTGTGCCATGCAATGCACCAAGAAAGAGTTAGTTTTCTTGACCAACCAGCTTCTACTACTGCAACAGCTTCTAGCGTGCTAAACTCACTGCTAAATTACTAGACAGCAAAATTACTCTGCAGCCTGTCAGAGAAAAGAGTTTTGAAATCCTTGGCAGGTGGCAGATATTTCCCTCGTCCCTGCGACTGCAGTGGAGTAAAAAACTGGCTGCAGGAAAACATTGTAGTTTCACAGGAAAAAAATAGCAGCATTGTTCCTGATGAAGCTGCCATAGATACTGTATATATATATGTCACAGTAGAAATCACGATCCAGGATAATCGACGATTTTCCAACGACAGATTGCGATCAGAGTCTCTCCTAGGACAAAGTCAAATTTTTTAAATGATATGATGTTAAAATAAAGGAAACAACAATATTCTTACAAATACAGCAAGAAAACACTTCTTTTATGATCAAATTAATACATTCCCATTTATGAGTTTATTATACTTATTTACAGTATTTACAGTCTATTCTTACTCCAACAGTACTCCAGCTTTTCTTGCATTCCTCACCCTAACCATAATTAAAAGACTTCTGTCTATAAAATTTATATTGTATTGTAATGTTTTTATTGTTTGTTGTTATTGTCCTGGTAGAATCGCCGTTTGTCCTAGGACAGATTACGATCTGGATCTGTCCTAGGATCAATCAGCGATTATCCTGGATTGCGATTCCTACTGTGACATACATATATATATATACACACATACACACACACACATGTATATCTGCATTACACAATAGCTGAACCACCAGTTGCACAAGAATGCTTACATAAGTGCTACTGCATTCTTTATTGCAGCTGTTTTCCACAGTGTACAGCACTGCAATCAACACAAACACATGTATTAAAAATGTAGTTTAAGGGCGCCCTGATAGCCTAACGGTTATGTCGCGTGACCCAAGTGCTAAGGCGTAGTGGCTGTCCCGGGTTCGACTCTATCCAATGTCCTATCTAATAAAGGCATAAAAGGCCAAAAATAAATCTTTAAAAATGTAGTTTAGATCAATTTAAGTGCAACTGTGTCTGAGGAAAACTGTGCGTCACAATAATAAAAAATTATTGTGGTAATATAATATTATCATTGTGACATTAATCATGTGCATATACAGAAGTCCTTGGTCACTCGGGTACATGGGAAGCCACAGATTATGGTCTTGCAATGGTTCCTGCGTGGCTGCCATGCGTGGAATTGCTTATCCAGCAGTTTTAAGTGATGTAGACCTTCTTCAATAATCTGACTCAGCAACTCATGAACCTTTACAGGACTGTTGTGGTTTCCTGTCTTTACACAGTCGGGTTTAGCTTTTCTTTATTTTCTTGGTGCAGTATTGTCAATGAGCATAGCAAACGTTGAGGACACTTATTTGGAGCATTACCTGATGTTCATTGCAAGAGCCTTGACTCTTTTGCTGCCTATAAGACAAAAAAGTGTTTTCAAAGCCCTGTCCATCACTGCTGCCAGATCCACACTATATTATCAGTGAGAGTGAAGAAAAAAAGGTCTATTCACAGTGAGCTCCAAAGACCAGCAGAAGGGTGTGATAAAGTAAGTGTCAGGTTGTTCAGACGAGGAGCATACTGCACAAGGAAACTGGAGTCAGAAAATCACTTTTTTCTTTCTCTTTTTTTCTAATCTTCTCACCATCAGCTTTTGCTTTTTTTTATTTCTTTCCGTTGTGCCTGGAGAGAAAGGAGAAAACGAACAGTAAAGAAGTGAAGGTAGCGATTGTAGGTCACTTTGCCATTACAAGGCTGTTCATTCAAAATATCACTTTTCTAAATCTGTTTAGTTAAAACATGCCACTAAATGTAGACATCATATTTTGGATTCTCAATCCATAAAGATGCGGAGCTCACAGTATGGCAGATGCACCCAAAGAAAACACCCACAGAGCTCATCAAAAACGACACACTACAGGACAAAACAACAAAACCACCGCCAGAGGCCACAAAAATACCTGTACATAGTATTATTTTAGGCCTTGACACAGAGTGTACAGTCTCTCCTGCTTCTCACAGGATGTAACTTGAAAAAACAATGTTCTTGCTGAAAAGAAATCTTTCAAGTAAACAGTGATATTGTTGTACCTGCCTCTGCTTTCTCTGCTGTAGACTAAATATTGGTGGACACCCACTATTACACGCCTCCACTACACCAAAAAGACAAAATACTAAATAAAAGGGGCTGCTGACAAAACCCCACAGAGGAGATATGTACAGAGGACACAATTCATTCATTAAAATACACAGTTGGGTCTCTAAGTTCAGGTGATTATAAACCTGTTGGTTATCCCAAATCCAGCTTGTACACGAATGCAGTGCTTTATTACAAAGCAGCTTATTATTACTGTAAATCCTCAGAATTATCCTGTCTCCTGACTGACTTCTAAGCTTCCGAACGCGTATTTATCATGATCCCCAATCATGAAAACATGTTGTATTTTCCAGGAAGCAAAACAACCTATTATCGTGATTTCAAATGCAGCCTTAATAGAAAAGTACCTTCTTAGAAAACAACTTGCCATTTGACCTGAGGAACGCTAATTAAACGCTGCTATGGGTGATTTTAAAATATGTTGAATTTCTACCAACACTTTCAGAAGTAATGAGACACCTTTGACTCCCTTTTGCTCTAATTTCCTTGGAAAGTTGCGAGGCCTCCTGATTTCTAAGGACATACAAACCCCCAACAGCAAGACCTCAGATCAACTCGTTCCATCAGAAGCAAGGTTTTATAATATGGGGAGACATTTATATGAGAAGCCACTGCTTCCCCGTCAAAGCACCACGATGCACTATACACTCCATTTCTCCGCAGGGTATTACTAGAAGCAATTCGCACATCCAGCTGATGAGATTATGAACTGTACAAAAACTCCCAAGTAAGAAAGATATTGATTGCCTGTGTTTTTACACAGCCCTCCTGAACAGGTTGCTTTTACCTTGCATCAGCTGTGTATATACCTGACATGATCACAAATATGGCTCGTGCCGGAGGCCCATCGGGTTAGATTAGAGTAAGAAAAATCATCTTTTAGTTACAGCACCCTGGGAAAAGGAGTGAGCAACGAGCTGTGCTGAAACAGAGAATCCTTATACCCTCGTGGTTTTAAGACTTCAAACACCACCTACACACGGGAGGTTGGCCAAAGTATGTTAACACCACATAGCAAATGTTGAGGTAGTGACAATCGCAAGCAGTGTTGAAAAGCTGGGTCACATAAGGTTGGCTGCTAAGCAGAGGCTTTTGTCAGAGATTAAGGAGATCATGCACTAAGCATAATGATGTGTTTATAAACCAACATGAGACACTGCTTACAGGTGCATCTGTCAGACAGTCAGCTGAATTCCTAAATATATCGGGAGACACCATGTCTTGGGGTGTGTAAATCTCCTGATTAATTTGTCACCTGATATGACGCAGCTTTGCGTCGGTGATTTTAATAGTAGGTTACTCTTTAAACACACAGTATGTAATTTCTGCCTCTGGCATACTATAATCTTCAGTAACTAAATAAGCAATGTAATGATATTTTTAGCTGATTTAAATCCAGTAAAACAGTATAAAGAACAAATTACTAATTGTAATATACAGATTTTTGATGTGGCTATAATCTACAGGTTTGGCCTGTTACTTTTACAGTTGGCGTGTAAATTAATACTTATTGTATATTATTTGGAATTTAATAAAACAGGGACAATCTATAAAATAACAGTTTAAAAAATGTATTAAATTTTCCCATTGTTGGTACACATTAATAACATCAAAAGCTGATTTAAATACTGTAAAAAAAATTTGTTTAATATTACGGTCTAACTCAGATTTGTGACGTAGACATTATTTATAGTTTTGACCTATTTTTTATGGTTTAACATGTAAATTATTTATAACTTATTTTTATAAATGTATTTATTTATTTATTTGATTTGCCAGATATTAGCTGTAATTTACAAAAACAATACTTTGTTTAAAAGATGACAGTTAAAACTTGATAAAAAGTGTTTATTGTTTATTAACATTATTGTCATGCTTCACAAGTGAGCAATGCAAACAATAGAATGAAAAAATAATGGTGTCATCCAGCGTATACCCTGAGTAAAGTGGATTATGTACAGTATTTACACAAGTGAGCAAAATATATAATATTTTCCTAGTCATTTTTAGATATATTGTACATGCTGTACCTTTAGGAATCTTTTCTTTCAGTCTTCAGGTTGTTGTGCTGCCTCTTGGATGTGGTGTCTTTTTTGACTGTGCCTCAGTAGAAACAGTGTAATTTGTCGATTTTGTTGATGATCATGCACAGTAGAGTTTTCAAATTGGTTTTCCAATTGCATTTCCTTGTACAAATGAAGGTTAACACCACAAATGGGCTGAGGCATACTGCTGATCATTCTTCAGTTGTTGGATGAATAGGCTAACAATCAGAGGAAAACCAAATGGTAGTCCTCCCCAGGTTTATTCATTGGGGGCAATCGTGTGTTCTTTGACAGAACACAGAAGAGGCTATTGTTTGTTCAATTTGTTTCTTGTTTAAAAAATCTGTTCATCGTTGAAACTGAGAGAGGAGTGCTTGAAAAGCAAGCACTCTTAGTACTGTAAGGCACTTTATATAAAAGTG
>OMNN01023170.1:52977-75787 GCA_900302755.1 Chromis chromis
CTCTTATACATTCATTATTGGTTACCCTGAGGGCAAATTTATACTTTCAGCGCCTGTTTTCGGTTTAAATTTTTTTTTGCAAAGACCCGTGTGACATACATTTTTTTCAGCTGCTAATGTCTAGAAGCATTCAACAGCCAAATATTTTATTGTACACCCTTACATGATCTAACTGCATGTGTGGGATGTGTCCACATGCTTTAGCGTCCACAGTACTGTATATAAAACTGTGTGTGCGTCTGTCAGACAACTGGATAGCTTCAGAAAGCCCCTAATCATACAAATTTCCATTGTCAGATTCGCATCCACTTCACGCATATTTTGCCAGCTGTGCAAAGGTGAATTAGGAGTATTGATGTTGGATGAATGAATGGATGAATAATTGTCAATCTGTTACTTGCAGTTAACAACTTAATTGTTTTATCTTATATTAACTGATACACAGACACGGAACATGCATGTCAGAAAGTGTGTTGTAGATTAGTTGTAGTGCCTGGCTGTGCCACCAGGTGGAGTCTCTCACTGTTTATTGAGATGGAGTCACGGGTGTGTTTGCTGACTGTCCGTAAAGGGTGCATAAAACAAGTGCACCTCCTTGCTGTCAAACTGCTGACTGTGGCAGTCGTGTTGATGAACTCTGCAGCATTAAGTTGTCAAAAAAGTGTCTTGTGGCTGTCCAGTTTAGCTAGCTACATGAGGCTCATGCTAACGCTAAACTAGGATTCTGAAACGCTAACACAGCGGCTGAGTGTCTGTCTGCAGAGAACAGTTGTGGCTGTTAACACTGATCAACAGGTTCTTTAGGTTCTCTTCTGTTTAAGACTGTATGGGTTTTGCTTTTTATAGGTGCAGACTCTGAACTTTTCGATCTCTGACATAGTTGGACTGCACATCTTAGGAACTCCAGTAATTCTGCCAGAACACAAACCCATTGTTATTTTCAGAAGACCCTGGTCTGCTGCAGCATACAACAGACATTGTATGTCTGGCATACACTGTCTATTAAGAAAGAAAGCTCTGCAGTCAGGTCCACTTGTTCAGGGCAGCAGCCTTCATCATTTTCTCCGCATTGTCTGTTATTATACAGACTTGACATCTCTCATTGAGACCCCAAGCAGCGAAAGCTTCTCTCATCCCTGTTGCGATGTTCTCACTTTTCATCCGTGAAAAAGGCTGTTTGCAAACGGTGACTTTTCAGTTGGAAGTCCTCATTAATAAAGTGGATGGTAAGAGTTATGTAGGGCTCCGCTGTCCAGCTGGACTACAGTATGTTGTAACTGCATTATGTTCCACTTGTCACACCTCAGTTTCATCTTAATATAGCTCTTGAATGGCAATTTGAGATAGATAGGTGTGTAATAGTGTTACTTGTCAAGCGGCCAGATCATGTTTTCAAAGGCCTCTTTGATAACTGTGTTAATTGGTATCATGTCAAGTTGTCACATCACTGATTTCTCTCTGCCATTTTGAACCTCTCACATGGTGTAACGCTGGCAAAGGCAACCCAAATAATTTTTTGCTTTGGATGGGATTCAGATCTGGCTTTTAACTTGTCACAAAGCCAGATCTTCTTTATGGTGCTGATTTAAATGGCCAAACTAATTAGTCAAGTTGCCTCTTATAGTGGTAACAGTTGCAAGACAGGGACAACAACATGTTTTTAATCAGCAATATTGTGTTTTAGTTGAAATATTACCATACACTGACAGTGCATTTCTTTTCGAAATCAGATTTTCTACACTAATGCGGAGCCTGCATGTCATGCCTCTATGTCAGCAAACTCCATGTCTTTTGAACTAATGTAAAAAAAAACAAGCTTTTCCCAGAAACCTTAAATCTGAGTGAACTACGTCAGACGGACTTATCTTGTAGATTAGTCATGGAAAATGAAAACTGCAGGAGTTTTCTTTCTGTCTCAAGCAGCAAAAAGTTTTTGACCTCATTTTCAGTGTCGATGCCGAAACAATATGCCCTAAAATATGTAAAAATAAAGCAGAAAGTACAGATGGTATTGCATTTGTGTGTTTACCTGTCACACAGAGGTGAGCTGCTCTACAGTGTTACAGTGAACATCAATAACATTCATCTAACATTCGTCTACAACTGTCAGTCTGTCTTTTTAGTTTAGCAGAGTGGTGAGTCTTCTCTAGAGGAAAGTTCAGCTGGTTGCAACACATTAAATACAGCCCCAGGTCATTAAATATAGTCCCAGGTCACTGTTTTATCATCAAGTTAATAATTTGAGCACTAAATCAGGTTTATCTGAATCAAATTCTTCAAAAGTAAAGTGACAATAGCAGCTGTTATTTCTGTGTGTCAGAACATTCAATCAGCAATCAACATCTTTTCTTCTGCTGCTCAGCCCATTTTCAGGTTGGGAAAAATAATTATCCTATTTTAATTAATGTTAATGTCGATTAATTTAGTAGCTAAGCATTAAATACTGTAGTATTTATAGCTCCTCGCTCAGCAACAGCTGGTCACAAATCTAAACTGGATCCTTGAACTGTAATTATTTATAACTTTAGTTACTTGCAAATGATGAAATCTAAATTTAATGAGATCCAATGAGGGATTTTAAAGGTTTCCGATCGGATAAGTGGATTCAATAAGATGCTGGATTCAGAAACCAGAGGGAATGGAGGCCAGCAGGAGGTAGCATTAGCTGCTAAGGCTACAATGACTTACTTTGTGTTGACTGCTCCTCTCAGTAGCTTTACTGTTAGCACACATGCTGCCTCCTATAAAAGTTATTTAAGGTCCCAGCTGCACATTTCTGAAACCTGCAAATGCACTGTAAAGATTTTAGGCCCCGTTCCAACATTTCTCTAAGCATGAGAGTGGATGGCCTAAAGCGGAGAGGTGAATCTCTCACTCATGTATCAGCTTTCCAATAACTAAATCAGCTAATCTATACCCCCACACTTTTTCCCACATAGTTACGTATAGCTCAGATTAATCATTGGGTGCAATGTGATCAATCCGTCAGTTACCTGCTGGGCCTAATCAGACTCATAATGAGGCCTCCCATCTTGCTGTCAATATAGTTACCCGGATGACGATTTCAATAATTGGCTCGCTCATTAAATACTTGGCCTGATGTCTGGTGCAGCATCACCTCTGGTTTGCTCTGCAGCTTAATTATCTCGATATTGTATTTTAACAAAATGTTACAATTTCTCATGACATTATATTGAGGCAGGGCGCCTGTAGTATAAATGCTCAATGAATCCCTGGAGTCAGGTTGGCTGCAATAATCTATGTTCAGCAACAGTTTGTTTCTGTGCCCCTGCTTTAGTGTGACATGATTGTAAGTAAGCTTGTGTCCTTGTTTTTGTCTTTTGTTAATTTAACATCTGACACTAAAAAAACTACAAAAGTTTCACAAAGGAAATAGTTTATTTCATATTTCTTAATTTTTGATAGGAACCGAGTCCTTCATATGACTCCAAGGATTACTAATATTCAGAGCAAGCTTCATCAAGCTTCTCTAAAAACTGGTTTAAAATTAATTTTTAATATGTGTTATGGAAAAAAACAAGTCTCACATCTTTTTACTTTGTTCCCTTGCCTCTGGGTCGAAAATATTTTTGTTGGGCGTGTGCTGTCTTGTTTTCAAAAGACTCAAATAACTTGCACATTGTTTTGAGAATTAGCCTTCGAGGGAGCTCTGGTATTTTTTGCTTTGCAGAGAAGTTAAAGAGTTTGGCAAAAAGGTAAACAGTGACACTACTGTATTCCTTAAACCAAACACCCACATTGTAAGAGAGAAACAGAGGGAGGGGGAAATTCACATAGAATATTCACCCTCATCAGCCCACGGGCTCCTCACTGAACCCACCTAATGACCCTCACATGTCTGCCTCTCTCACTCTGACATATAACCACAGAGCCCACAGCCTTGATTGTATTAGATTTTTCTGGCGTTAAAGTTGTGATCATGAGACCTCAATAAATTGCCTTCTTTCTCTTTTTCCCAGAAAGCTTCTAAGCCATGTGGCAGAAAAGCATACACATTTACATAAGACCTTTTATTGGCTGCACACACAGGGAGAAGAGACACAGTTTAATATTACAAACAGCTCAGGATAGAGGGACAGAGGGTGTAATGTGCTGTACAGGTTGTCCCCCTGAGGAAAATTTGATTTGTGATATATGTGAAGAAAATTGACTTGACTTGAATGTAAGGGGTATCAGTGTCATTATGCATTATACTGTATGTGAAAAGGCCTTTAGTCTGAGAAGGGTCCTCACTGTAGCTGCTGAGTGACCAACATTTTGTTACCATAAATAAATGTCAGTGGAGACAAAAGGCAAAAATGTATATGTTGGACGGTCTATATATTTACATAAATGCATATTTTTGCAATGATTTTGCTAAAAGCCTTCAGGGGAATTGGTATAAGTATTTAGAGGAAACTGTCTGGTGGAAAACCAGACTTTCAAACATGCTAATGCTACACATATCAACCTCTGAGTTCTCAACAGTTTGTACATGTAGCGTTAGCATTAGTTAGTCACATTAATCTTAGACTATATAGAGAGAATAGGGCTTAAATGCAAACACACTAGCTTCTTCTCAACTGTCAAGTTGTGAAAGTAGCTACCTTACTGGTTTTGCTAGCTGGGTAGACTGATTCAACAGATGTAGACTGATGATCTCATTCTGCTTTTTACGAGTTACCATTTTAAAATTCCCCTTCACGACAGGAAGCAACAACAACCTCCAGGCTAGCATCCTACCACACTGAAAATATTCCAGTTTTGCCAAGGACTTGGATCATAGAGTAAGGCAGCTCTGCTAGTTTTTGTCAGTAAATTGACCATTTCAATGACAGTGCTCTCATCACTGTGTGCAAATGTTCCACCAAAACAATTTCCCAGTCACAATTTGGCACTGGTGCACTGCTGCATCCTTTATTAACTCTACTTAATGCAGTTTTGACTGGTTTAGAGAAAGACAAACAAGCTAGAGAGTTTTTTCCCCCTTTATAGTAGAATAAAAACGAGGTGCAGTGAGACCATGAAACCACTAGCTAGGTCAAGTATGATAAGCATGAGTGACATGATGGTGTTGGGAATTGCTTCAGGAGAGTAAAAGATGGGTCCATTGTTCATTACCTCCAGCACTGCACTGGTGAGGTGTAGCATAACGTGAAGTCAACATTCATCAGCCTCAATCCACCACTGCACTATCTGCAGAGATGCTCTCATGCTAACTTGCTGCATTACTCACTTTACTGACAAACCACAGCTGGATAGCAAAGAGATCTCATTAAAGCATGAGTGACATGGCAGTTGACAGGGTCGTGGTTATGTTAGAGTTGTATTGAAAAGGGAAAATGTTGGGGTTGTTGTTTATTAATGTTCTAGTATGTATTTGACAAACTAGTTAGCAGCTTACCATAACGCTACTTAGCTTAGCACTACTGTCACCGTGATGAATGGTCTAAATGTGCCCCTGAGAGTATTACAAACAACAGAGTCAGAGCACACTCGGCTGGACAAACGGTGTGATGATGCCATTTTTAACTTATTCCAAACATGTTAATCTGCATCGTGTTTTCTTAAAATAAGCTTTCACACAGTAAAATATATATACTGATACTGATATATCCGTGATAGGCCTTAAAGAGCCAGTAACATCTGCGGGGTTGATAATCAGTCAGGCTTTAATAATGATAAATTATTAATAATAAACAGAAAACCGTGATTATCAATTATCTAAGGTCCAGGGGTTTTTGAGGTCTGACTGTGGGTGGGCTGCTTGCCAAACGCATAAGCCAAAAAAGTCTTGCAGTTTCTGGGTTTTTCTGCACTGCACACGTGCATTAGTGTTTCCGCCCACACATTCCTGCTCGGCCTATAGACTTTACATTGGGATTACATCATGCAAATAAACATGGCTTCACAAATAGAAGACCTCCATGGATTAAACATTTAGAATAAGAGGAGTAATAATTAAACTTGGTCTAGAGTACTGCTTAAACGAAAGTAGGCCTGTATTAAAATTGGTGTATCTAATCCTGTAAGAGAAAACGTTTTGCATCTGAATAGCTCTAAATTAAGAAACCCTAGTCGCAAACTCATTCATGTCCTCGTCTATTGTCGAATTGATTGACTACACTTTTTAAGTGGTGTCTCCAAAAACAATCAGTAAACTCATCCAGAACTCGGCCGCCAGGCTCCTAACCAGAACCAGAAAGAGTGAGCACATTATATTGATTTTAGCTAATCTGCACTGACACTCAGTTCCTTTTAGAATTGATTTTAAATTTGTTTAATGGTTTATGGAGCATAAATGGCTTAGCCCAAACCTACATATTGGAGCTACCACCCCACCAGTCACCCAAATGCTCCAGCCTGTGCCATTTGGCCTTCAAATATCCCACTGCTGCTTTTGTACTTTCACATCCATAAAATTGCTGAGGATGCAGCCTGTCTGCTTATGCACAGTGAGCACTTTTAAAAGTAGAAAAGAAACCTTTACAAACTGGCCTTCAATTCACTCCCTCCAAAGCATTTAGAACTTCACTTTAATATATTTTTCTGTCAAATCCAGTATGGTGTTATTGCTATTGTTTTATCATTGTTTGCTGTTTTATTATTGCTGCTTCTTCTATTATTGGGTGTTGTGTACAGCACCTTGAGTTGCAACCACTGCAGGAAAAGTGTTATACAAACAAATAAAGTATATATATTTTACAAACTTGTAGAAGTGAATTGCTGAATGAAATGTATGTGTCTGTGTTTTAAAATGATTCTGAAGGAAATTCCTTTTGAACCGTGCTTTCATTGGTAGTAAAGTGCAGGGGCCACAACACTATTCAGCCACAATATTAAAACCTATTAATTTAGTCCCACCACTCAGTCATCTGGATGATTCTCAGTCATCCAGGTCATGGTTATCCTCATAGTTTCAATGGTAGCATCTGGTCCTGTGTCCACACCCTGATGGTTTTAATGTTGTGGCTGATTAGGGATAAGCAATCGGATGTCTCCAGGCAAATTGAACCCACATTAATTGGGCTTTATCTGTACATCCTACATCAATCATCAATTGGTAGACAATACATTTTAACTGTGCTAATTCTGCTAAACTAGACTTAAACTTCTGTGGCACTTGTTTTGCTATGGTCCCCACCTTTAATACCTTATCATTTCACTCACAAGTTTACCATATTTGCATATATAGTTCACCAAAACGAACAGTGTTTGTGATGTGTTGAGCCGTGTGCAGGTCTCTCTTTGTCTTTTTGCTCTGATTTAACTTTGCTGTCAACTTTTTTATTTTTCATACACCATCACTATTACTCCTGTGACCATGAATACAAATATAGATAATTATACCCTGCTCTGTCTCCCATTATTCATCTGTAGGTCAGACATCAATGAAGAATGTAGCTTGTACACACCCATAGACACACACTCACAAAGTTGTCCCTGCTCCCCTGCTGAACTCTTAAAGCGTCCATTCATTTAATTGTAATCTTTCGACCGCATCTGTCACACCTTACTTGAACTCCAATGTGTGCATGCGCTTGGGTGTTTCAATGTAAATGTGTGTGTGATCGATGCTTAGCCTACAGAGATCATGGGTGCAGTAGTGGCGTTCGAACATTGAATACACTTCACTGGCACACTGGTGAAGCATTTTACTGGCTGTATGTTTGACTAATGAGCCTGTTATTGAGTTATAGGCATCAGCAATAGACTTGAGTATCTACTTTAAGTGAAACAAGGTGGTGCCAGACAGCAACCCTTTCATAGACTCTGCTGTTGACACCTGAAATAGATTGCAAACTGAATATGTTTGGACTGTTAGTGAAAGAAAAGACTCAGTGCTACGGCTGTTTCGAATAGCAAATGCCGTTCTTCGAATGTTCGGGTCCAATTAATGACGACTATTTGAATATTCGGCTCGAGCCGTAGCGGTGTGGCTGGGGGAGGGTGACTTACAATACAATTATTCGTTTACTAACTTGGGTGAAGTGGAGCGTGATCGGAGGTGGTAGGTCTGTGTACCTGGTGCCTGGCAGCGCCCGACGGCTCCCAGCAGGGGCGCGCACAACTATTCGTATATCAAAATTATTATCCGAATACCATCACAACGACCGAATATTCGGCCCAGCCCTAGTCAGTACACACTGAGCCTTCCAAATGTGATGGGCATCTTTTGCTTTCGCTTTACCCCATAGAGCAAGCAATCAATTATCAGCACATTAATTAATAATAAAAAATACAGTTCATTTGCAACCTTGCAATTCTCTTTGCTGCCTAAACTGAGAAATACTTGAAAGCATACAGGGGGTTTTATATTATGCTCAAGCTGAATAATTGATTCTCGGAAAATCAGTCTGCCAGAACTTTGACCGTGAATTAATCGTTAAAGTCATGTCTTAAGGAAGAACGCCAAAAATTCACATAATCCAGCTTTGTCAAATTCATTCAGCGTTTAACGAGGGCATTTCATTTTTACAGGAAAACCTTGAACCCTCTGGTGGAAAAATTAACAAATAAAGGAGACCGTTTTATTTCCATTGATGCTACATACAGTAGGCATATACATCCCACTTTCAGTTAGGTCAGTGTATTCTTTCTTTCTGTCTTCTTTCCACACTCGTGGTGTTCAGCTTGTTGCCGGAGGAGGAGGACAACTCTGGGTCAAATAGGAAATACATGTTTGCTTAAAGTTAATGTAATTTTTATATGATGGTAAGTGCGTGTTGTGGGGTGGTTGGTGTTGATCAAACAAGCTTATATTGTTCATTATTGGTGTAGCCTTTGGAGAAGTCTGACGCTTGTCTTTGCACCAACAGAGTTTATCCTCAACTATTGCATAAAAGCTGTCAAGCCTTCCTGAATATTTTTGCTTCATGAATCAATTACCAGATAGGCCAGTTGCATAAGACATCATGTTGCATAATAGTGTTTGTAGATTACTTTTTGAGGGATCTCTCCGAATATAGCTTCAGACGTTTGTTTTTGGATATTTGCACACATTTGAATGTATCTGGGTTTATGTGCAAAGGTGGTAATGTAGACTTCAGCTTGGATATTTGCTTGTGTTTGGAGTGTAGGGGAAGCAGAGCTGTAGGTATTGCACCTCTCGCCCTCACTTCAATCTGTTCCAACCTGGCAGGTCGGCTCAGGTGTCTTGTGTCCCACAGTAGTTAATAAAACATCAAAGCTGTCGAGGAGAAACGAAAACCTGTTTAAAGGTAGGAAAGAGGGAGAAACATGGAGATGTGAACAGAGAGAGATGATGGGTATCTGACGTGCAATTAGTACTCTCTTTATTTGTGATTCCAGTGCAAGATGGAAACCTTTTTATCTGACAGAATCAGATGGGAACGGCTCAGTGATCAGTGTAATTATCATCAGATCCTATTAGTCAAAAATACGTTGATCAGTGTAATTATCATCAGATCCTGTTAGTCGAAAACAATCTGATCTTTATTTTTTCAAGCCTCTCCCCCCTCCTGTTTTCTTTCAGCCATATCTTGTACATTTTTACGCATGCTTTAATGTTGTTTTTATGAAAGAACATCAAAAGTCACAGCGATTTGCTCGTTTTCTCCCTTTGATTCATGCCATCCATCTCATAACACATGTTATCTTTTTATCTTTCTGCCGGGCCCTTTGTTTTTTGTGACTTGACAAGCGGGGTCAACCAAAGGGGAGAAAAAGATCATATCCAACCACATGTGAGGTATTTCTATTGTAAAACTGTCTCTGAAACCTTGTCAGTGTTAATAGAACTTATTTCACAGCAGACATGTTGACTTGTCACGGTAGAAAAAGCTCAGGTGGTGCTAATAAAGATGGCTTTGTTCTGTTCAAGTGTCCCAGTAAGCCATTGCAGTGTGACAGCAGCCTGCATGCACAGTACCAGGAGATTGAAACTGAACCAGCTAAAAAGAACAGGGACATCATTTATTTTTGTTATTTAGACTTTGTACTTTTCCCACAATAACACAGCAAAATGTCTGCATTGAAAAAGGCCTGTATTGATTCGATTTTTGCTCAGCTATACTCAGGCGAACCTGATCACTTGGGACACTGAAGCTATGGGGCAATTTTGCTTTATGTATTAGTCATGACTCTTTTAGCGAACAGCACTTTGATTGTTTATTTTCTCATCCAGACCACACATGCTCACCCTAACACTTCCAATTAAACTTCCTTCTCTTTGGCAGTGTTAGTGTGTAAGTTCCCAGGTGGCATGTTAGCATGTCCCAGAGCTGGATTGAAATACTTTGAAATGGAAAGAAGGCTCTGCTCACCTACATAACCTAAGTGTTTTCAGTTATTCTGGCTAATTAGACCTCAGGTTGATGCTTGGCAGAGCTCTGCTTGGAATTCACCGAACTTCATGTACTAAAAGAGAGGATGTGTTTCCAAACACGAAAGGCACAGGTGCATGGGTGTGTTTTCACTCGCTTTTTGTTCAGCACACAAAACAGCACCTGTGGCTTATGAATCAGAGGGGGTTGTGTGGCAAGTGGTGACTGAATCCAAATGGAAAGGTAATGTACTGTCACTGGCAGCACTTAAAATCCATTAAAAGATGAAATTAAAGTTTACCGCGGTGTGTCCACTACCTACTACTGTTTGATTATTGTCTGATGCTTCACACCTGCAGCCTGCACCCCATCAAAGCAGGTCTTCCCCAGCATGAAAATGACTGGTGCGCCAAGTGATACAGTAGAGGTATACATTTTCCTGTTCTGACAGGTGACAACAAGAGAGTTGGGGAGATGCCAGTCAAGCTGAGTGTGTACACTACCACACTTTCCTGGGAGCAGGACTCATGCATATGAAATGAAAACATCTGTGGGGGTGAGCCATGGGTGTGCAGAAGTTAGACTGTTTAACTAAAGTAATTACTTTGTGTCCAGACAACAGCTGAGATAAACAAATACCTGCTCTATCGTGGTGAAAAGAGAAGATGTTTTAATGTTTGACTTTAGTTTTATGATGCATTTTTTACTTTAATGGCGCTGTTGTTCTTTGAGTCAGTGTATTTTTAAAGTGGTTACTAATATTACCTGCTGTTTTGTAAAAAAAAATCAGCTGAAACATCCAGAAATCCACACCAGACAGAGTAAATATTAATAAACACACAATTACTGCACATGCAAATAAGGCAAATCTTTGCACACCTGTTAACTGACAGGTGCGTGGGAAATGAAGTGACAAGTAAAGGTAATTTCATTTTGGTACAATGAAATGACTGTTCTTGTCAGACATTTGGATGCTGTCACTGTACCAGAATGTAGGTATTTATGTTTGCCATAGATGCTGACGCTGTGCAAGAGCCGATTCTCATTAAAAAAGAGGATTATGTGGTTCCCTAAAGAAATTTCAGAGGGATTCTTGTGTTAATATATTGTATTGTAAGTCTGTTATAAAACCGTGCCATGCATTGAAATTCTAAATAAAGATGACATGAGTAGCTCACTCATTAATATGGAAAAGTTGCATAACAGTCTATAAACCTTTTTAATTTGATTGCTGGCTGTCTTTTACAAGCGTAGTGCCATTGACATTAAAGTGAAAACCGTGTGCAGCTGAAGGGAGAATGAGAGCAGAGAGTAAAGTTAAAGAATTCCTTTTGTTCTGGGAAATCAATGATGCTCTGGCTCCATGACGCACAGTAACTGATTCACAGATTGATTTTCAGTGTGTGCGTATGTGCGGTGAAGCAGTGAGACAGCTGACATATCCAGGTACATAGTTGTGTATGTTTACTATATTAGCATTCTTTTTGAATAGCCTGGTTTACTCGCAGACTGTAAATACATGCCCATCACACTGATGTCCCTGTGGCGTTATCTAACTGCCTGCTCAGCAGAATCCTCGCTCCCCATTGGTTTGTTAAAGGAAGCTCATAAGCATGTCAACGACGTGCTGTTAACATTATCATCAAGACCATAATGTACCACTGGATTGTCCCATTTATCCCTTCCTAGCTAATGCAATACTCAGATTAAAATGTTCTTTTCAGCAGGAGGATTCATTCTCTGCCAGCTTCAAAGATTTGTGATGGTTATTATAGTCACACATTGGCTATAGATGTTTTTACACCAAATTATATAAGTAAGTGAATGGCTATTGTCAACAAAGGTTGACTTGTGATGTACAAGATTTAGGATTAAGACAAGCAGCTCTGCAAATGATGAAACCCTTTTTGTTCTTGTCTTGGGCTGCATAATAATTGAGTAGTAGTAGTAATTCAAGCAGGTACTTCTGACTTATTATCAGAAGTCGTCCGTGACTTCTGTCCTCTGTTTTGGCCTACTACAGATTTGCAGTCCTTCAGATCCTTCAAATGTGCTGTAGGTTATGATGTTCAATATTTGGCTGTTCATCCTTCCGCCTCTTGATCTTGTCCGGATATCCTGACTGCTCTCTAGAAACCCGAGCGGGGCAACTCATAGCAGACGTCGATGATGACTTATCCTTCATCCCCAGTATCTGATGCTTGTCTTCTCTCCTTGGCGGAATCCCAAAATTCTGGAAGAGCTCTTCAGTTCTCACATCCTACATCCTGCATAATCCATCAAGCTTTTCGATTTTTTGAAAAATCATTGGCTCTCCTCGCCCCTCCCATCTTGGTTCATCAGCTTCAGCTCCTGCCCCTCTGGAAAACCCAGGGCTAAAAAACTTGCCCCTCCAATCCCACTCCAGCTGCAAGACTCGGCCCGGCTGCGGCTCGGGTCATGGAGTAGGTTGCCCACTAATTGCAAAGTTCGCCGATTCAATCCCTGGCTTTTAAACATGCCAGTGCGTCCTTGGGCAAAGTACTGATCCCCCAGTTCCTCCCAGTGGCAGACCAGCACCTAGCGTAGCAGCTCTGTTTCAATTAATATGTGAGTGGGGGAATGAGGAACATTGAAAAGCGCTATTGAACTGCAAAGGTTAAACCACAGAGTACAGACGATTAACTCTGTTTTATGACCCGTCTCAAGTCTCTGCCATTGCAACTACCTTCCTCAAGAAATTTAACAAAAGACTGAACTGGTCCCCTGTTACAGAAAAGTTCGCTCACTGAAAAGGTGTTTGTTGCTGTTTGAATTGCTCCTATATGGTGTTGTAATGAACTGTAATTTTTATTTGTGGATAGAGATACAAGGTCTAAGATGAGACTGACTGAGAAATCTCCAGATGTGAATTTCTGCTCTTCCCTGAGTGTTTCCTTCGATGTTTGATTGACAGGTCATTAGGATAATTATCTAGCTGCAGCTGCGAACGTGCGATGTGCTGCCTTTTGTGTTCAACATTGCAAGGACTATTACAGGGGAGGGAATTGAAGATCAAAGTTAATTTGTATGCAGTGTGAATTTCTTATGACACTGACTTGACTGGGAGAGAAGTTGCTTCTGCACCAGGTGGGTTTTACAAATAAATTCTGACTTTGCAGTGACATAGTTTTTTGAAGCTGCGGCTAGCTAATGTATAGCTGACACGGCCTTGGCTCATTCACAAATTGGCAGTGTAATACAGACCTTGGTTTGGCCTCAATGTGGTTGTTAAATTGAATTGGTGTCTTTGATTTATAAGTCTCTCTTCTAATCTGCCAGAGTAAACTTTGTATTGGTTTTCTTGTGAGGCCAACAAAGACAAAGCTGTTCTTTAGTATTTACAGTTCAGGTTGTTTAAAGCTCATCTGGCACAAGCATACGGTTTGTTGTTGTTGCTGCTTTTACACCGTGTGTTTGCACATTGTAACTTCAGTCAGTGGCTTTTGTTGCTGTGTGTTACATGTTCTTTGTATCTAACATAAGATAGCTTAATATAGGTAAGATAGATACTGAAGTTTGACTCACCAGCCAGCAGTTTGCACTTCCGTGATCCACTCACATCTATACATACATTCGTACAGATTTGAAGAAGTTTCCTGTACTCTTCAACGTTGCCTCATTCTGAATTCTCCATCTACGGCTCCTTTTCAAATACATGCAAAGTGTAATTAAAGCCCCCGCTAATCACTGAGCAGTTTTGGGAATACACTTGAATGCACCCACCAACATCACTTCTACTGCTGCTCTAAAATTATCTTCACTCTAATCTGACCTGGCATCTTGTAATGGCTTCTGATTTTTAATCCTCTCTCATCATGGGCCCACTTAGGTCTGGGCTATCGCATTAGCAAACTACAGCATATTAATTAACGACTGTAATTGATCAATTAACTTTTAATGAGGGGAAGAGCTAAGCAAGCATAAATGAGTACTGTAAGGAGGAACCTGTGACCCAGATCTCAATATCTGTCTCGCCATGTTTCTACAGATCAGCGTGTGAAATCTCATGTTGTGTGTCGGCAGGTAAAGCTGCACGAGGATGATGAAACTCGTGTGTGTAGTGTTACACCAGTCTGGGCTTTGCATACTGCTGCCTCTAGCTGTTTCCATGTGGTCTTGGATTCCCTCTAGAGTGGTTTATATAACCCCATTAGAGCCTTTGCTTATGCCGTGGCTGAGTAATTTACAGTTCTACACCCTTTACTCCCCGTTTTGCTCTCTTTTCTACCTCATCAGCTGCTGCACCTGTGAAGCATCACACAGCCCTGGGAACCTCTTATCAATGGCTTTCTTCCCGCCGGAGTTGGTAATGAATGTGGGAACTTAAGCCAGTTGAAATGGAGCATCTCCCCATGGGGAAGGCTTAAGTTTTAATTAGCAAAGTTAATGGGGCAGAGTGGGATCAACAGAATGAGAGACAGCGATGCAAAGGAAAAGTCTCTCATCGAGCCTAATAAGACTCCTGAATCTGATGGATGTAGCAACAGAAAAATTTATTTGAAGACGGTCGATGACAGCAGGAGGTGTCTTGGTGCTTTTGTAGTAGAAACAAAGTCTTACACAAGCCAGCGGGAATCGCTCTCAAGGTGGTGGCTTTTACGCCAGCTTAGCTCTCTCTTTGGAGAATGCGGACCGGTTCTGGATCTGCATTACATCTGCCTTAATTTCAGGTGATTAGTCACTTGAGCTCCAGCACACCCAGTGCTATCAATTAAATAAGCTGTTTAAGCTAGATCGTATTACATTGTGACTTATGTTGCCAACAGTCATTACTGTGTTTCCGAGTGGGCAAATGGCCAGCATCAGTTACATAAGAGCTGTTTTTCAGTGGACGGCTATATACCTTGCTTTTAATGATTTATAACCCACTAGTGACTGTCTGCTCCGCTCCACCTGAATGTTGCTGAGCAAAGACGGCATCAAGTTCCTATCCATCTCTAAAGTCCTAATGGCAGTTCTGTCCTTGTTTTATCCCTGCCTGCATATAGAGGTAAACACAAACTTTTAAAGTAAAGTTTGCCACAAGTCCAATAAGAGGGAACAATGGGAAACCAAGCCAGTGAAACCGGCAGCAAGAGGCTGCTCTCCTCTAACTCAAAAAGAATGAAAGGAAGGTTAAGAATTTTGTGATGGTGCAGGGGAAAAAGTGCTGGTTAGATGGGTGAAATTGTAGCTATGGGCGCAGGGTGATAGATCGGAGAGTGCTGCCAACACTCCCCTGCCAGGACTAGGAGACAGAATGAAGTTTGAGTCATACTGAGAGTGTGTGTGGCTGTGTGTTTATTTTCTTAAATTGGAAGCCTTTTCTCAAAGCACTCTGAAAATTCACAAAATTAGTCTTCTATCTTGAAGCTCCTAAAAACACTCCCCACTTCCATTTACATGTGCTCACAAGCAGCCGTTATTAACCAACACAACATGAGAATGCACAATTTTTAACCTCATGCTTTCATATTTGCTCTTTTCTCCCAGTCTTGTCTTTGATAGGTTTCTGCGTGTACATCTGCAGGAGCCTCACCATGGTGCAGGAGAAGACAGACGGGATAAACAAAGACATTGTCCTTCCACCAATTCAACTGAATAGAGCCGCTGTAAGAACACTGCCTGCATGACTCTCTCCCACTGTCATCTCCCACTTACTCCATGCGCACTAATCTCAAACGCTTTGTTCTTCATAATCACGAGAGCACATGCATCGCCCCATGTCCTTAATTGTGTTTGATGTTTACGAAATGACAGGATGTGATGCATCAGTGAGTCATACTGGCCCATCAGAGAACGAACACAATTTTCAGAGACGTACTGACATTTTGGGAAACATGCTTATAAGTTAAATTGTTGTTACCGGTGTCTGTGACTTTGTGTCCTAAGTATTGAACTGGACGTGATTAACTTAGCTTGATAAAGTTAGAAGTCTCGGCTAACCAGAGTTTAAACAGCTGCTGGCAGCTCTAAACCTCAGAGAGTAACATACTTTATCTTGTTTTTTAGTCAGTACACACAGACGAAGCAGCATTTTATGATTTTAAGGTAAACTGAGTGCTTTAACTAATTGTGTGTGTAAGAGTGCGTGTGTGTGTGTGTGTGTAAGAGTGAAACAAACAAGATACAATTTAACCCTCCTTTCAGTCTGTATACCAAATTAAGCTAACCACTTCCTGACACAACCACCCTACTAAAAGGATAATTCTCTCTGACGTATTTCCCCTTAATGCAGCTGTTGTGGCTCTCAGTGAATCATGCTAGCTTTGAACTATTTATATTTTGTTGTAGAGGTCCAAAAAAATGAGTAGTCGCACAAAACTGCTGCTGGATAGCTCAGTGAGTAACACCCCAGACCTTGGCATGGGAGATCGGTGGTTCAAATCCCAGTCAGGGTGCAGGTATCCAGTGAGGACCCTTAGGCAAGGTCCTTAATGCTGCCTACCTATGTACGTCGCTTTGGATAAAAGCAATTTTTCGGGCAAACTGTGCAAACTTCCTGCAGCTCTCCACAAAAAATGGACTTTACATTCATTATTTAAAATGTTTGTTTTGTAGTCTGACCAAAAGGAAATGCAGGAAGTAACCACCTGCAAGTTGTAATGCCAATGCATATAGGAACACTGTCCTAATCGATCATAGCTTGTGTCAAACACATGAGCTCAGGCTGGAGGTCATCTAGCATCACAGTAGTCTTTGTCATGGTGCTATCTAAAGTCCCACAATGCTTTTTTCTTGACAACACAGAAGTAGTCTGAGTGACCGCCCCCTCATGTTGCTACAGTATTAATTCACACCTGTCCACAACGGGCCCTAACGAATCCCATCGTGAGAGGGAATGACCTAATGACTCGCATAATGAGTGGAGGGGCAACACTCACCCAGCAGACTGGAGTTTCAGTAGTGTTAATGGCTCCTGAAGAGTATAAAACCTGGAACTCCCAACCAGTCAGTTTAGAACTGATGAAGCCTCTTGGATGAGAGGTGAAACGTCTTTGAGCTAACTCAACCAAGTCCAGATGCTACGATTGAAACTACGAGGATAACCATGACCTGGATGACTGACAATCTTCACAGACATACAGTATTAATAGTAACACACCTGGCGGCGCAACCAGGTACTACAGCAAATCTACAATACTTAAAGCAGGGGTCTCAAACTGCATTCCTCAAGGGCCACAATCCAGCATGTTTTAGATGTCTCCCTCTTCCAACACACCTGATTCAAATGGTCAGGATCGTTATCAGGCTTCTGCAGAGCTTGCAGGATTGTGGCCCTCGAGGAATGCAGTTTGAGACCCCTGACTTAAAGTGTATATTATTCAGGAAAATGGTGTCGGATCAGATTGGCAGATACTAAATATTAAATGACTTCATTGGAATGGGGGCAAAAAAAACTTGATCAGACATTCCTATTCTTCATTACTCTCCATTATAGCAAGCTGTTCCTCTTGACTAAAGGAGGCAACACACGATTGATCCATTTTGTGCCAGAGAAGAGTCAAATGAAGTCAAGTGCTCCTTTTTATTGGAGTGCACACAAAGCCTGAAGAAGAAAAACCTGTGTTAAAAACAGAAAGTTGATAACCATCGTAGTGATTATCTTTGATTGGGGTTTGTCAAGCCAGCTAACACGGGAGCGTGCCTATGTTCCCACAGCTCTATGTTCCCACAGCCCTATGTTCCCACATTTTCAAGATATTTTTCTCAACATAACAAAGAAAGCCTGGGTATGTTAAACTTGCTTCTTAGTGTACCCCAGAACAGGGCCAACTGCATTATTGATTTTCATCCAAGACAACCCCAGATCTCTAAAATGGAAGTGGAGAATGCAAAGTTAGCATGACACATGTAACCACAGTATCTACAACGTGCCAGATTGAAACAAACTGGAATTATCCTTTGAACAGGGATATGTAATAGTTAAGAGTGTGTAGGAACATTAAAACAGGGTCTGCTTTCTGTATTTGTTGCTCCTGGTTGTACTGCCCATTAACAGATCCCTTCCTAATGTGCTTCCAGTGTAAGTGATTGGGTACTCACTGTGTGACTGTAAGTAACGGTACATAGAGAGGTTTTGTTTTGAAAGCATCTCTCCTTTAATTATTTGTATTCCCTGTTGAGTTTCCAAACACCATGAATGTGATGCTTTTTGGCAGCTGAATGACTCTGTCGTTAGACTTCAATTCAGCATCTGAATGCACCGCCAGGGAGGATTCACAGCTCGCTCCATGATTTTAACACCACCGAAACTCTAAAATGGAGTAACTTTAATGAAAACCAAGGCTCACATGTGCTTCATTATGAAGCATTAGCTACTGTATGCTAAGCAAGTTCCAAGGCTCTGTGAGTTCATTTTGGAAGTGCATTAAAATAAACTGAAACTAATGGGCAGCTGGAAGGTACAAAAAACATATTTAAACACTGCAGCACCATTTAATTCCTTGAAACTTTCCATGAAAATTAGTCCCTACTGTGACTTATTGAATTACTGGTTTTAAACACATTGATAAACTATGAATATATTAGTGTGATTCTAGCTTTGCCAAGTTTTTTGATAATTTGTGCAGGAGTGTGTTTGACTTCTTCACATCACAGACATTCGATGTTATATATGTGATACGTTCAAATATGGCTCTCCTGAACACATTTTATGGGGAAATATTTATTTTATTTCTTTCTTCGTCCGTGTTTTCCTTCATTATACACCTTCCAGTACACATTTTAGGCCCGCATTAAAATTTGTGAAGCAGTTTTATAGCTGAATAGCTCTGCTTAATCTCTCTGCAAATCTTCAATATCTGCATAAAGGAATTAATGTTGTTTTGAATGTTGTTTTCTGCTGTATCTTCTATAGTGTCCTGCTGTTTTTATTGTCATTTTTTTTTAGTATCAGTGTACATCTGTTGCAGTACTGTTAGGACCAGGACTGAACAATTAGTTAATTTGAAACCATGCAATTAGCAAATTACAAAGGCTGCAATTTATGATATATACTATGTAGTGTGTCTGACCCTGGGTTTAAACTGTCATGTTAATGGTTTCACAAATTAATTTTGTCCTTCCTTGTGCGATAGTCCTGCTTTTGATGGTCTCTCATGTGGTAATGAGATTTCAAATTCTAAAATGCTTTAAATCTTTTATACGTGGATATTGTTCTGAAGCTTGACTTAAAAAAACAAAAGTCATATAAATCCAGTCGCAGTATCTGTCAGAAAAAACGCAATTAGTTTCCCCAAATCGTTCAACCCTAGTCTGAAAGGCATTTGTTAACCTCAGCAGTAACAAAATACTTACCTTTCCAGCCAGCAGTAGCACTTATTAGGTGCTCTGCTCACATCATTCACTGTTGCTGCTATCATATAATTATCTGAAACTGACTGCTGCTTTTATATACTCCGGGCTCAGCAGGTCACTCACCCACAGTGCGGTGCGGCCAGCTGTCAGTCTAGGAGCAAACACTTGGGTTTAAAACTGATAAATATTCATCAAACAAGTGCTAAAGTTGAGTTTTGGACATTCTTACTTTCCTTGAATGTTGGACTGCTTATTATTATAGAAGTTCTTTTGTTAAAAATGCTGACTACTATATCTGTATTCATATCCCAGCTATGAGTTTTATTTGCAGTGTGGATCATATAATCATGTTTATGCAGAACATATGGAAACGGGTTATTCTTGTACCTCACTGTGAGGAAATGAAATTAAACGCAAATTAACCAGCAGCCAGAAAGTTAAGCATCAGATTAAATGATTTCTTCCTCCTCTTTGGAAAAGGGAGACATGAGAGTGGTATCAATCCTCTCATCAGGTTATTTACAGAAGCTGCTACGTGGTTTTAGCCTCGTAATCCAAAAGCTTTGCCTGCATTGTTCTGCCATCCACTGTTTCTATTTCTCTCTCCTTTCTTTTTACTTTTGAATTAGTATGGTAAATTAAATTATTGATAATTCGATCCTTGTTTTGTCATTACAGTAATGTTTTGTCTTTCAATCGATCCTTTCTTGGCTTCTCAGTCACCTGCTGTTTTCTCGAATCCATCATCATCATTCAACCAGGAGAAAGTGTCATTGATTTTTAAGAAATTCATTAGCTAATTTTGTCTCAACGGAGCATTCAGTCTGAATCCTAGCTAACACCACATGCACAGCATGATAATCATTCAGTATTGTTGCTGTTTGGTGTGATGCTCTAATGCAAATATTTACAGGTGACCAGCAGTCAGCTTCCTGCAGGAGACTCTGGTTGATTAGTATACAGTACACGGTCTGGCCTGTTCAGTGCATGAGTTGTTTATGTTTGCTCTGCGCCAAATGCTTGATACTAGATCTAAAATGGGATCTGTGGTAATATTTACTGCACTGCTAGTTATTAGCTAGAGTTAAACCAATCACAGAAACAGAGAAAACTTAATAAACTCAAAATGAAATCAAGAGCAAAGAATCAAAGCATTTACACGCTATTTGTTTCTCTTGTTTTATTGATACGACCGCTATACCCCCTTTTTATCGCATGTCAAAGGAGAAGTAATAAAAACTTGTTCAATGTAATGTAATACAATTCAACAGCCCCACAAACTGCACCCTCCATAATGACAATACAGGTTTATCAACCCTCTAAAATCTAAGGTTTCAACAAAAATTGCACATTCTAACCTTCATAAAGGTAGACTTTATTGCAGGACTGTTGTAATACACTGCATTAGTTTCAGCAAAGTGTAACTAATTAAGTGGCAATTGTGTGGTTGTGGCTGCAATCTCTGAGTACTTGATATCTTATTTGTGTTGTGTTATTGTGTATCCATCCCTCTCAGTCGTCGTGGGGGCTGAAGATCAAGAAAAAGCTGATTGTGCCTCCCCGTCTGGGCAAGTCCAGACCAACTGTGGGCCAATGCTGCCATCAGTGTACACCAGACAGTCTGGTGAGTGTGCAGCATCGCAGCTGAAGAATGAAAGGCACAGTAGAAAATAAAACTGATTAAATGAAATGCAAGAAGTAGACCATCTTAGTGTTTTTGCAAATTAAATTTCTGTAATGTAGTGCTATAGATTTACAATGAAACTATTACATTTACACGGCACACTGAGCTTGTTCAAATTAAAGAAGCACCCATAGATGTCAGATATTATCCTTGAGATGCATGTGTCTTATATATGAATTGGATTGTGTCCAGCAGAGTCCATTCTATAGCCAGGTCATCTGTTTGTCCTTGTTTTTCTGTAATTGCTTAGCGCAAGAACCTTAGACAAAACTCTTCGCTTGGCTTCCGAAACCTGCTGAGTGTCAACGAGATACAAACCAGGTACGGATGGTATCTAGTGTGGAGGCAAACAACATTTTTCAGTCCCAGCACACTCACTCATGCACTTTTCTCTAAATTGTGTGTTTTTCTCTTGCAGGTATCGTGGTTGGCTGGTGCGGAGGGTCTGCTTTGCCCTGTTTGTGAGTGGGCGCAAGGTTTACGGGAGTCCTGTTAGCAACAGGCTGGAGAGACTCTGTCAGAGCAACAGGTACCTGAGGGGAAAGAGAGGGAGGAGGACAGGAGCAGAGATGCCAGAGAAGAGTAAATAAATGATAGGCAGAGATACAGAAAATGAAACAGGCTCCTGCAGTTCTGGAGAGAGGGAGAGAGAAAGGACTAGGGGAGATAAGAGACACAAACAAAGATAGAGAAAATGAAGGCTATCATGGGGTCTGTGCACAGTGAATGAAGAGAAATGGGATTACTAGGGACGATATTCACACTTTCCATATCTCTGTCACCGAGTCTTCACTTGGTATCTGTTGTTTTCCCTCCTTCTGTGTAATTGAGTTTAACCTCTACGTAACCTCTTCGCTCAGGGATGTTGTTGTTGTTGTGCTACTGGAAGTCGGGTGTTTGTCTAAGTGTAGCACAAATGAGGCTTTGTGCCATGTTAACCCTGCTGTCCTGTGACCATGTGTTTCAGGGTGAGGGAGGCGCTTGCAACAGAGCATGAAGCATCTGAGGGGGGAGACAACCAAGGGCAGCTCAAACTCCTCTCACCATACCATGCCCTCATTAACACCTGCATCTCCTCTGGTTTCTTAAGGTTTGTGTGTTTCTTTGTGTTGCGTGTGGCCTGATGGGAAAAGGGCACCGTTCAAAGATGGCTGTTTATTGTTTATTTATTAATAAAATTATTGTGCATATTGATTTAGACCTGCACTGTGTGACCTTTCCATTTAGAAATAACAAGAAACCAATAGGACGTTGCCAGTGTATCCTGAAGCAGAAATAGAGATTTCCTTTTAATGATTTTCCTTGGTTTTCCTATAGAAATAGAAGGGGAAAAAGTCATCATAAAGTTTTGTCTTGTGGTCAAAGGTTTAAGATTTTGCAATGCCATCCATGTAAAATCCTGTTTTGTCCATGAAATTAGTGTTTCTAATTAACAGACAAGGCCTGTAATACGTTACTTTTTGTATTGTCAGCTTTAAATCCACTGAAAAGTCAAGTCAAGTCAAGTTTATATGTATAGCACCATTCATACACAAGGCAA
>OMNN01023198.1:1392-18655 GCA_900302755.1 Chromis chromis
GGGGAGGGAGTGATATTAGTGGTGGAGCTGTGAAGGAGAGATGGGGACGTTCCAACACCTCTTAATGGCCTGACAAGCTTTTTCCTTCAGTGGGGTGAAGGAGGTACAAGGCCAATGACACTCATTCCCCTCAAGCAGCTGATTAAATGGTTGTTTCTCTCCCACAGAGATTCAAACAGAAGGTAGGAGGACAGTCAGATCTGCAGACACAAAGAGAAAACTTACTGCGATACGAAGCAGGGTCCCCTTGACAGCCGCCCATCGGTCTTGCCGGCGATCGATGACCAGGATGAAACCCACGCCTGTCGACGACAAACTGGAACAGACGACAAGGCAACACAATCAGCACAAATTGAGCAGAGATCCATTAGACTCTGGGGGTGTGAATTTTAACAGCACAGTGAATTGTGAGGAGATTTTTACAGGACAGAAAAGTAGGGATTCCTTAATAAACACAAAAGCAACAACAAAAAATTGTTTCCTCTGCGACACAGTGGAGAAGCCAAGTGATTGTTCACAGCTTGCTGTTTTGTTCAGCTTCTCTTTATCTTCTCAGACAGCTGGTGCAGTTAATAAAAGGGAGAAGCTGTGGAGCATCTCCAGATTTCTTGGCCGAGAGCCTCCAGCTTTCAGCTCTGTCCCTGCTCCCCCCTTCCCCCTGCTGTCCTCTGCCGTCTCAGGAGAGAGGAGGGCAACATGGTTCAAACAACCAGTGCATGTGCAGCTCACCATCAGAATCCACTACACACCTGAAAACATGATGCATCCACAGCACACGTGTACAAGAGCAGAAGTCATTACCTCTCATGCAGAAATATCCCAGCAGTCCTCAAGTATTTGATTTCACATCCGCCATTGTGCAACTTGGGGGAAAAAAAGCAGTCCTTGCCACAATAAAGCAGAATAAAAAACACAGTAGAGGAGGTAGATCCCAGCGTGCTTCAGACCAAATGCTTCACATCATCACAGACTCCAGCCTCTGCACCCCCCCCTTCACTGCATCTGTAATCTACCCAATGAGAGACTGGGAGCTGCTGGGACACAAGCCAATCACAACATAGCTGCAAAGTAATGGCAGCTCTAGCAGCCAATCAGCAGATCTATATAAATGTGGGCGAGCTTAAAAGGGGATGTCACTGTAAGCAGTGTGAGGTTTCAGCTATTAGGAAAATAATGAATGAAATAATGTTTTTACTCCCTCTCACTGTTGCTATTTGCATTTATATTGGCACTTCTCATCAGTTTCTTTGCACTTTCCTTCACCTCTCATCTTTTTCTTTTGTCTTCATCCGTCATCCCCTCCTCTTGTCCCTGCACTCAATCATTGGCACAGACTCTCAACAGCCACCAGGGCTCTCAAACTGTTTTACATCTTACAGGAGGAGGAGGAGGAGGGGTGGAGCGGGACAAGAGCTTTTCTGCCTCTGAGACATTTACGACTGCTGAGATGAGAGGCTGGTGTATGCTTGAACGTACAGCGCCAGAGGCTGAGGAGAAGAATGAGGATCATGATGAAATGGGCCCCTGCAGTTTCCGTAAAACGGCAATGACCCAAACTGTATATCTGCTAACTGCTGTTTCACACTGCGTTGGCTTCTGTTCTGCTTCTTCGCTGTTTTGGGGCTATATTTGTGTAGCTTTTGCACTGAACCTGGCACATTTACACTGGTGTTTACAGAATGTCAGTGTATAAATAGACGAATGTGGATTTAATCTTTGGAAAAATTCATTTTTTTTACACTATATCAAGATACAGTGAAAGTAGGAATGTGCAATGGAATTCTAAAAATGTAAATAAACACATGAATTCTGGAAGTCCTGCAATATTGTTTCGCAAAGAGACACTGTCTCATATACTGTATTCCCTGTTTAATTTAAATATTCATAGAAACTGCCTGGTGATGCCACAGCTGCACATGTATGAGTGTCCTAATAATAATGGGATTTCTAAGGACACAGTACCGCGAGCTGTGTGTTGAGCTGTGAAAAAGCTAATGGCAATGCAGCGATGAGGGGAAATTAACTGCATGAATGCATATGCAGACATAGCAACACACACACACACTCCTATACCCTCCCCTCCTTCTATGGTGCTGAGCAGAGCAGAGGAATTAGGGTCTCAATATAAGGGCGATGAGATATTAAATTAAAAACTGATTGGCATGAGAGTGGAATGCGTTTCAATTCTGGCTAAATATCTTAGCGGCAACTGTGTCTCTTTAACGTGAAACCAATCTGCAAAACTAGATTCATGTGTGCATCAACGTGCAAAGCCAAAAAAAAAAAGAAAAGGAAAAAGAGATGGGCACAAGAGCTTTTAAATCATTCACTGGGAGCTTTTGTTGATGCAAAGTCAAGAGTGAATGAATTAGGATCCTGAAAATCAAATGACAAGACTAGAATTACTTCAATACTTAACTCATCCACACATTCAGCCTAACAAGTGCGCACATGTCTGGTATGCGAAAATCAACATTAGCAATTAAGTCTGCAATTAATATTGATCCAAAGGTATTTGTTTCAAACAAGCGGCAGCTGTTCAAGGTCATGATACACAGATGTAGGACATTTGCCCCTGGACTCTGTGAGGCCTCTCGGGGCTGGAAGTCCCTCAGGTAGCTCCAACCATCTGTCTGTGCGTTTACAACAGCTTGAGGCTCAACAAAATCTCACCCCTGGGGATGACCTTCCATCAGATCACAAGCTGACCAAAATGTTGGTGAATTTACGATGGACGATCCACTTTGTAGTGCTTAATATAAATGATTAAACCTCCTGCGCAAAAGTAAAAATAAACATGCATAAAGCTGTATTTACATCCCATTTAAAGGCCTGCAAACACAAACACGTGCATGTCTTAATACAGATGCATTCCCGTGTGCGCAGGTGTTCATGTGAGTTCATCACACACACACATATGCACACACATCGTTTCCAAACACAGCTATGCTCAGCTGTCTGTATGCATTATTCAGATTCAGCCAGTCAGAATCACTGCGGTTGCTATTTTTACACACTTTGCCATTCCGGGCAGGATGAAGGAGGTTCAGGACAGACAGGAACTAAATGGAGAAACTGATGGACTAAATTGTGAGGAAAATATCAAAGGCCGAACAAAAATGAACAGGAAAAAAAGAGACAGGTGGCGGTTATCTGAGAAAAGATTTAGACGAAAGAATGGTTTTATATCTTTTTTTCTTGGTGTGCAGAAGACTAAAAAAAGATTGCTGCTATTTATTGCCCATATTGATAGATATCTATACAAGATCTGAGTCCAAATCACTGAACTTATCTGACATGAGGCTGTAATTAAGTATCAACTGCCACCTACTGGCAGACTTGATGCACAAAGTATTTTCAGGTTCATCGGGGGCGTTGTGCTGCAGCATCATGACAGAGAAAACGAGGTGATGGTGACACCAGGAGAGTAAACAGGATGACGAAAGGCAGGTGTGAATATGAGCAACAACCTCAGATTTATGTGGGTGAGAGTTAGTATGTGTGATGTTACCTGGGCACACATGTCAGGTAGGTGAGCACGTTGTGAAACTCTCTGTCTGTGATCTCCCCAAATGCAGGGAATTCTGGGAACACAATGATGGGGCTGCCGTTGTCTCCTCTACCTCCTGAAGAAAAAAAAAAGCATTGAACATTGAAGCTTTTCACATGAATATGACAGAATTATCTGCATACATCCTATTGGGGACATTAGGTATCAGCATAACACAAAATATAAGGTAGTATAATATGTGAGGCAAAGGAATCATCATAGGCTGTTAGTCTGGGGGCTCTGTTACTCAGTCTGGCAGGGAAAATTACTTCTGACATACAGCTAGAAGTAAGGAGTAAGAAGAAACTGTGGCCAGAGGGGGGCACTGATGCTAAAGCTATATTGTGATGAGTGGAGGGCCTGTGCAGAAATAACAATATCCATCATAATAACAATAATACAGTCTCTTGCGTCTCATTTCAAAACAGACGAACAGCAAAGATCCATTCGTAACAGAAAAACTGTGGCCACAGGGGGGCACTGATGCTAAATTTACATGGTGATGAGTTGAGGGATTATATAGAAAATACATTATGCATCATAATAACAACAATATAGTCTCATGAGCCTCATTCTAAAATTGAAAAACAGCAAAAAAAAATCTATTGGTAACATAATAACTAAGATTTTTAAATACAAAATGTGGTCATATACAGGAAAGGGGATGATTAAGGCACCTCACAAGGGTCAACAGTTAAAACAGTTTTTAAAAACTGACATCATATCCTTATGTAACACTCTTACCATATTTTTTCATTCATGATTAAATAAGTATGATTTCAAAAAACATCTTTGGTACCTAAAAACACCTCAAATTTAGCTGATTTACTTCCTCAGGACTGTTTGGAGTGTTTTGATGAGATTTGATTGCCATTATATTCTGATTTGAACATTGTTCAATCCTGATTGGTCCACAAATGTATGTGACTTATTCTTTTTTTTCCAACTAAACCAAAGAGAAGAGCACAGAGGGGGAAAAAAGAAAATATTTATATGAAGTAGCTATAAATGTTGGCAGGAAGCTGACTGAGTAAGTACGCTTTGAGATTCACCCGAATTACACAGTGATTCAGGATGGGATAATAAAGTGAGATGACAAAATGACATGACGCACAGAGATGCTGCTGTGTTTGCACACAATGATTGATGTTGACACCAAAAATCTCACCTCTCTCTCTCACACACACAGAAACACACAAACACAGTATCTCCCTCCCTGTGTGGAACAGCTGCTCTGTCAGTGCATGTGACTGGAATATCAATCTGTCTGCCTTTTCTTCTCTCGTCACTATAGCAACAGCAAGTGCATGGTCATGGTTTCGACGTCTGCTTAGATCTTTGTCCGCAAAATGGTTTCCGAGTCTGCTGCAGCTACAAGGTCACCTCTGCCACATACAGAGACGACAGCTTTTATATAACTGCAGGGACGGATGGAAGAGGTGTCACAAATATCTAGTAATTCCTGCAAATATGTGCTAAAAAGGACGCTTGTGGAGGTGGAAACATGAAGCTTATCATGCAGAGGCAGTAGTGAAGTACAGAACAGGTAACAGTAGCAAGAAGACAGCAAGTTACTGTAGGAGAACGTGACAAACAGTGACGAGGAAACGGACGGAGGTGGCATTTGAATACCAAATCATCAGAAAACAGTTCAGATGCAAATACGAAGTGGAAAAGCTCAAATTTAAATAACAGCTGACTGCGGGTAGTTAGAAGTGAAAGTAGTAGCTTACGTCAACTCAAGCAAACAGATAAGTTTGATAATAAAAAAAGCGTCACCTGACAGAAAGGCAAACTGCTTTTTGAGGTCGGGGGTGATGTCAGCAGCTCGGAGAGGACTGCTGTCCAGCTGCATGATCTCATCTGTAGAAAAGACAGAAAAGAGAATATTAGTGAGGCCACTGTGTAGTTTAATAACACAAGTCTGATACATATGTCAGATTATTCAGTAAGTAAGTAATCTATATACACCGATCAGCCACAACATTATGACCACTGACAGGTGAAGTGAATAACATTGATCATATTGGTACTTTGTGGTGTTCTGCTGGAAAACCTTGGATTTGCCATCCGTGTTGATGAGACTTAGACACCCAAATAAACATTGTCCCAGAACAAGCACACTCCCTCATGCAAATGGCAATCCCAAATGTCATTGGTCTACCCCCACAGGAAAATGCACCCCACCACATGGCAACATCAAACAATCAGGAACATCTTGAGGAACATGACAACGGCCCAAGATGTTGATTTGACCTCCAAACTTCCTAGACCCCATTCTGATCAAGCATCAACAGGATGCAGTGGAAAAGGTTTGATTGACAGAGGCTCCACTGCACAAGCCAGAGTACCCAAAGGATCCACTGCCAACATCCTGGTGCCAGACCCCATAGAGGTCCTCTTGTCCATGCCCAATGTTTCAGAGCATTTTTGACCACATAAGGGGGACCAACACAATATTAGGCAGGTGGTCATAATGTTATGCCTGATCGGTGTACAATATTAACTCCTACATTATCATTCATACTATATAAAGACAGAATTAGAGCTTTAAACACACATTCTCCACTAAAACAAAGTTAAACTGCAGTATCGCCAGTACATTAGGATTAATGATCGTCACTGGACACTTTCAGAAAAGTCCTCTATCTGTTCTGTTGTAGATAGCATACAGTATTGATAAATTAACTGGCTTCATTAACAGCCCTTCACCCCCCAGGCAGTCTCTTTATACGGATTAAAATAATCAGATTTAAGGCTAATTCCCCCAGTGGGAGATTCTGATTCTACCAGAGACCAAACAGGAGGTTGGGAAGCCGAGTAGGAAGTCGGTGACTATTTGGAAAGACTTTATCATTAGATTAGTAATGTAATGATATTATTGTGGCATACGCAGTGATACAGCATTACAGTCTCAGACACTAAGTCAAAGCACAGAGATACAGATGAAATTAATTCCCAGTCTGACAGCTGCTAGCCCTTATGAATATGCATTAAAAGGCCCTGAAAACCTACGTCTTTAATCATCTTCTCACTGCAGTATGAGTAATTAAACCGTACGAACACACAATTTTTTGATTAAATTTGAGCACTTGGTTCACATGAGAGTTTCTGTGTTTTCCTCTCGATGGTTTGATGGGGCTCAGTGGGGGGAACAAGGTGACCTACTTCCGCAGACCACGATTTCGCAATAATCGATTAAGAATCTGTTGGCAGTGGCGAACTCACTCGCTGACGTTGCCGCCGTTAATGAAAGCTCAGCTCAGCACACTCACACACTTCTGATGAAAGAGATCATCCAAGTTAATAAAAAATGATGGTTTTTTTTCCCTCAGATTTCCCTCAGCTGGTCATGAATATTTATGTTGTAGAAATATAAAGAAGGTTTGAAGATAAGTTTTCAGAGGCTTCAGACATAAAAAGTATCTTTATAATATGTAGAACATGCATTGATGTATTCTGAACTACTTCTTGCTAAATGAAAACTGGCCAGAGTTCAACATGAAACTGAGAGCTACACAACAAAAGGGAAAAACAGATCAATACCAAAACTACAGCTAGTACTCCACTATGTCTCTAGCAGAAACTCTATCCTTTGCTTGATATGCCAAAATGTACTTATTTTACATTTTTCAAGGTGAATGCAGATTCACTCTATAGTCTACTATCAGATGTCTACAGTGCAATATATACATATCTGAGGTTTGTTGTGTTTAATCAGAAATCTAATTGGCATCAGTACTAAATAAAGATGAGGGAAGATACATAAAATTAAGGAAACAAACAATGTGGGAACAATGTGATGTAATACTGCAAAAAGAAGCTACTGTAAGTTCAAGAGTATAAGTTCTTATGGTATTTTGGTGCACAAACATTCTGTGTTGAGATGGCTTCTCAATAATACAAGTAAAGCTCAAAACCTGAATAACAATCCCTCTGTTACTGGCAACATCTCCTAAATGGATGTCCCAAGACGCCTGCATATTTCATATCTTCCCTCCACAAAATGGGGCTTTTTATGGGCTTCTGTCATTTTACTTTAAAATTGAGACTACATCTCAACACAGAGCATGAAAAACACTGAGCACTGGCCTCTTCAGATTTTCCATTTTCGTTATAAAAAGCACTTTACCCCACAAAGATGCCCAGGACTAGAGATCCGCAGTATGCAGCACTAAAACATTTTTAGGTGTAATAAAATCCACAAGCTTCTCTAGCATCTAGAAGTACTTGAGGTAAAATAGCCCGAAGGTGTTTAAATGCAAGTAAAAATGATGAGGACGCCAGGAGATTACAGGACGTTCCCTGTAAATGTGATGCAAACATAGACACCCATGTTGAAGTAACAGAGAAGATCAATATTGACTTTTCATGCTGACTTTGTCTCCTTCAGTTTTCTGAGGTAATCCAAACAGAATCATCACGTCATTGTCATGCTGGAGAGTGTAGCTTTGTTCTACATGACTAAATGTCTTTCTGGATCAAAAACAGCCACTTTTTAAACCATGAAAATACCAAATAAAGAAATGAATTGTAGTTTAGTGCTTATAGGAATACAAGTCACAAATTTTCCTCTTTATTTTTTACTTCTATGACACCATCACCAACTAACAAACACATGGAAGGCAAAGTCCAAAATATATATGAGAAAAATTTAGTAGTATGTCATTCCCAGCTCTCTTTACTGCAATAAAGGCAAAAAAGCCCCAAAAATAATCTTACAATAAAAGGGAATTGTAATATAATTAATGTGCAATAATTGAACAATGGACACTTTATAAATGCATCTTACTGCATATTACATTCCTGCTGTTATTTGTGTAAATACCTCTGTATTTATTAGATTTTATTTATATATATATTCTTATATTTCCTTATTTTGCTGCTACTGTAGAGATTGCCAACGTAATTTCATTGTATTCTCATGTACATTGACTATAAGGGCATCTTAAATATTATAAAGAGTACAGTATGTATTGATTATCTAGCGTTTATCTTGGTGAAGTCAAGACTTTGTCAGTGGAAGAATGTGAGACAAAAACCACAAAATATTAAAGCAGCTTAAATGAAATATATCAAAAACCACACAGACAAGACACAGATGAATTTCCCCTCTATGACTCCCTACCTGTCCTGTGACATCAGTGTCCACCTACTCCAGCTTTATACTCACAGTAGCAGTCAGTCTATCACAAAATCTATCACATTGCTACCTGCACTGTATGATAAGGTGACTGTCTCTTTACAGGCACACTCCCTTTACTTTAAACCCTCCTCTGACTGGGTTCAACAAACCAATAAGTCTTACTGTTGCTCTTTGTTTGGCAGGGTGGCTATCAGGTGACTTGGCCTGAGGGCATCACTACACCGACAGTCATTGCTTGCTCTCCATCTCCTTCTCTCTCATAAACTGAAACTGTTTGTTGACAGGACTCATTCAGGTGTGTCCTCCTGGTTTGACATTTTCCTGCCACCTTTAAACATTATTCCTCTCAGACCAGCTGGTGCCAAACTTATTCTACGAACGCAACATCAAAGGTTTGAGCTAATTATGGTACTTAACGGGGGAGTGTGCAATTAAAGAGGAAGACTTGATATTTACCTGGTTAACATATTTAGATAGTTATCATGTGCCTGATGTTTACCATCACTCTTCCTTGTATTCCCCATCTCTCCTTCCCCTCCCTTTTACCCTGTAGTGTGCACGAGCATGAGCGTGCACGAGCATGATTGTGCACAGGACACCCTTGAGATTGGTCAGAGACACTTTGTTTGTTTGCCACTTAGAGCCAGGGCTGTGTACAAACACCGCATTTTTTTTCAGCACACCCACAGAAACAACAGCCAGCAGACTGTGAGGAGATACTAATGCAGTAGACTTTACGTCCAATTCAGTTAAAATCTCCTCACAGTCTGCTGGCTGTTGTTTCTGTGTGTGCACTGGAAAAAACGGAGTGTTTGTACATATCCCTACACGTTTTCCATTTTGTTTCACACTTTTCTAGACTCAGTTTCCAAGCTTATTGCCAAGTAATTGCAAGACGTCTGTAGCTTTAAGTACTGTAGCACACAAATCAATACAAAACCAAATCCATACAAGGTCAATAGCATCCAAGGTGCAATATTAAAATAGTGAGCAACAAGGAAGAGCAAAAGCTTCTCTGTCTCAGTGAGAAAGAAAGTGCCATGAAAAACACTTTTGCTTGTATGATCAACTTTTTTTTTTAAATTCTGGATTTAATATTTTAGAAAATAGAAAAGGGGAAATCCTAATACATTTCCAAATTGTCGTTTTCCCCTATACTTATCTAGACCTGGTCCATACTTCCATACTGCATAGGAACTCTTTTAAAGGAACATATCAGTGTCTGTGTATTTCAAAGCCCATTGACTACTGTACACCCCAAATCACACTTCACATTATTGTCCACTTGGATATTATTTTCCATTTCACAGAGCATACAATGTGATTTTGACACCTTTCCTAACTTCCAGTAAACATTTCAAATACTTGATAAATTCATTTTGCAAACGCATTGTCCAAAGCAATATATATCAAGTGCAACAGCAGGAACCAGAGTTAAATTTTATACATAACAGGAAAATCATGCTGACCAAACAATCAGCTAAAAGTGGTACCACATAATTTACATATAGTTACTACAGAATGCATGAAAGACAAACCAAGAACAACCTGATAACTGATGAAATGTTAATAAGAACGTCCTGAATATAGAAGTAGAAAGTGAATAACAATGAGTTATTAGAAAACAGATGAATGAATCATTAGGTAATGACCAGTTTATGAATATACATGTACTGGCATACTGTCAGTTCTTCTTAATCAGGAGCAAGTTGTCCCTCACTAACTCTGAAATACCACTGGGCAAATCAGTAATGACTATTAATGGATGATAAGATTCTTATTCTTACACAGTATCATCAGGTAGGTGCCTGATCGGTCCAAAATTCATTCTGCAGGATAAAACAACAACCCCAAACCCACAGCCAGGGTCAGAAAGAACTGCTTTTAATAACAAGACATTAGTTTTGAAAGCACTGTCACCTACAGTGCTGGCAACATAAGCAAACAACAGCTCAAGTGTTACCAGACTTTGATTCAAATGTTGACAATTCCTGAGGGGGACACAGAAGTAAGTGAGACTGTCAATCATCCAAGTCGTGGTAATCCTAAATGGAAGACAACTGGGCTTCTTTTTTGGTTCTTTAAGATGTTTCACCTCTCATCTATGCAGCTTCTTTAGTTGTAACTTGAATGATGAGGAGTCCCAGGTATATGGGCAATAAACAACCAAAGACTCACATGCCTTGAAATGTGAATGGCTGTGAAACTACCTTGGAATAAATCTCTGAACTGCATCATAAGTACCTGTTAAGTGGTGACGTAGACCCCCTCCTCTACAGAGTGCACAAGATGAGATGGCTGTTCCAGGTTAACCTTTCTCTGAAACCATCTGTCTTCTCTGTGCAGAATGTCAACACTGCTGTCCTCAGTGGAGAGTCTCTTATCCGTAAGATGCATATGGACTGCTGAGTCTTGTCCTGAGGATGTGACTCTCCTGTGTTGACCCATGTGCTTGTATGCAATTGTTTATACTCCCCTATATAAAGGTATATGCACTCCTTGTTGCACTGGACTCCATATACAAAATTGCTCAGCTTGTGTTGAGGTGTTTTACCCAGGTTTAGTCTAAGTTGGAAGCTCACTGGGATTTGGAGAAAATCTTTCTAAGTTTCTCAGACACACCAGCTACATACGAGATGACAATGTTTAGATATGTGGCCTGTACTCTGATTACTTCAAACCAGTGAGAAAGACCCAGAGGAAGCAGCAATAACAGAAATCTCTCATAAAATAACCACAACTGTTCCAGACAGTTTTGCAACCATAGGAGCTCTAAGAAGCTGATCGAGAAAACAGGCTTTCAGGGTTGTTTAATGCTACTGTGAGAAGAAGAGACAATACTAACAGAGAATGCAGCTCCGTGGCATTGAACTGGTTAAGTTCATCCTAAATGGTCCCATGCAGCCTATGTAGCAGGTGGTTTTAAATCTTGTATGACAGCAGGAGACCTTTGACACTAATCTACCATCATCCAGGAATACACAGAGACGCACACACTTATATAGAGTTTAGTCAACTGTACATATTATACACAGACAGATAATTAAAACTGGCAACTTGGAATTGACATAAAGTTAACCCATCATGACCTGATGTGCTATTCAATGAAAATCATTATTTGCAGTTGCATCTATTTTAGCTTCTCCTCCTCTGGAAATGCTTCTGTATCTCACCTCAGTTCCAAGTCAGTTTTGTCCCTTAATCTACATTCCTTCAAATTTTCTGTACCAGCTGATTAGAAACTACTGACTGATATTTACTTTACAGATTAACTGAGACACAGTTTACTTTTCATCCTTTTTTTTCTTTCAAATTAACCCCTAAGCGAGGGTGTTCACGCCAAAATGTCTAATTAACAGAAACCAGGCAAGTGGAGCTGAGACTAGATAAATGATCGTATCTCTGATGTTTGTAACTTGGTAGAATCTCTGTTGTCCTTGTAATAATGGCCAGGACTGCCTGAGGTGTTTGGACACAAAGCTACAGTCTAGCCATCTGCAAAGCGCTCACAGGTGCTCACACGCTCCTTACGTACTCACACAAAAACCACCATCAGTTTCCTCTCTTTGACCTGGCCTCACTTACTCAGGCAGCCACACCTTGCCCCCAGAAACTCCCACACATATCAAATCAAAGCCAACCCCCCGCCCAGGCCAGCAATAGCTACACCTTGTTTCTAGAAAGGGGCTATTCTGTTACAGGAAAATCCCCTCAGCCTCCTCTTACGGTCACTTTCCCCCCATACACAATGCCCACACCATATTTCCACTCACTGTTCACTATATTATACAACACAAAACCCCCTATGGCCATCTGAGGGGAAGAAGATGAGCCAGTAGCAGATACTACTGTATTTCTCACAAAGGGACATACAGTGAAACTACTCCAGCAAGTATCAGTGACGTCACAATGATCATTTTAATCTTTTTTTTTATCCTTTATTTACTTATTTATTTTACTTATTTACTATTGCTACTATTATTATTTAGATCTTTAGCATTGTGTTTATGGTTGTGCCCTCTAATTACTTTTATTCCACTTGTTCTTTCCCTTACTTGGATGTGGCACTTTATGATTTTATCAGGTTTTTAAATATATCTGTTTTTAAAGGGTGCTATATAAATAAAGTTATTATTATTATTATCTACATTTATAAGCAACAGACAGATGTTCTTGTAAAGGTCATCCCTGCAACCAAACAAAGAAACAAACAAAAGCTCATTAATGATAGGAAGTCAAATTATTAAAAACCTTTAGTGTGGATTTTGCTCATATTCATCAACACTCCATTACATGACAGATAAGTATTTCCTCTTTAAACCTTGTAAAATATATATTTCTTATATTTCCTTGCAATTTAAACTATTTTACCTTCATTAAAGCACTTTTTCTGCCCTTTAGTGACAAAGTGACTCTTGCTAATTAGAAAACACACACCCTAAAGGAGCAAAACATTATTCCAATGTGCCCTCACATGTAAACACACACTCACGTACACACCACCTGCTGGTTGAGGCGCTAATGTTCTTTAAAAGGCTTAACGGTGGGGATTAGCGTCCACTCACGCTCACGTTTATGGGTGACGAGTCAAACGTTAGTGGGTCAGTCACACACCTGGACCGCCTAACACTACTGACACAGATTAAACAGGACGAGACCAGAGGACTGAAATCCTGGCTTGTTGGGCCAGAAAGGCCAAAAAAAGGCTCCCTAAGCAAAATAACTAACTGGCTTTTATCTAGTTAATCAATGTTTAAGAAATAACTTCCTGAACCAGAGCAGCTCCTTGGTTTCTTGACCTTCAATGCTCTTGTATAAGAATTTCAAAATCATTCTAAAGATATCTTAAACTCTGAATAATGGACAGTTCAGATTTGGGGGGTAAAGAAGCAACAACCAGTAGGGTGGGGGAGGGCAACAAGTGGGAATAAGGGGCTTACAGTCATGGTCATGGAGGAGGAGGAGGAGGAGGAGGAGGAGGAGCGGAGATAAAGCAAACAGATGAGCAGTGACAGATAATATGAGAGAAGCAAAATGGTGAGAGGGTTCAGATGAGATGATGGTTCAAAGAGACAATGTCTGAGGTGATGGTGATGATTATCAAGTGTGCTAATCTGACAAATAATCAATGAATTGAGACGGCAGCCTAAATATTATACAGAAACGAATGCAAAATACACCGATCAGCCACAACATTGTGACCACTGACAGATGAAGTGAATAACATTGATCATATTGGTACTATGTGGTGTTCTGCTGGAAAACCTTGGATTTTGGCATCCGTGTTGATGAGACTTAGACACCAAAATAAACATTGTCCCAGAATGGTAAATGGTAAATGGTCTGCACTTATATAGCGCCTTTCTACCTTGGTGGTACTAAAAACACTTTACAATGTGTTTCGCATTCACCCATTTACACACCAATGGAGACAGACTTCCATGCAAGGTGCCTGCCTGCCATTGGGGGCAACTTCGGGTTCAGTGTCTTGCCCAAGGACACTTCGGCATGCGGAGGGGCCGGGGATTGAACCGCCAACCTTGCAATCTTGAGGTAGAGTGGTGGACCACCCACTCTACCACCTGAGCCACAGCCACCCAAGCACACTCCCTCATGCAAATGGCAAGAGACCCCATAGGACACCCTGAGAGGTCCTCTTGTCCATGCCCAATGGTTCAGAGCATTTTTGACCACATAAGGGGGACCAACGCAATATTAGGCAGGTGGTCATAATGTTATGCCTGATTGGTGTATGTGCAAAACACTGGAAAATCCCCCCAAAACAACGCTGAACCAAACAGTTTCCAGTCTCCTCTGTTGTAGCTCTGCCACAACTCTATATATAGTTCAATAATGCGTCAGTGTTGATAGTTATCACAAGGTTATGTATACTTCCGACTAAAGTGCATAAAATAGGACATGGACGGACACAAAGCATCCAATTTCTGTGTGATTTACAGAGCTCATATTTTCTTCTTCAACTCATAGCAGATTTTGTAGACATTGTATGAAACTGCACAGCAAAAGGGAGTAAAGAAACAATAAGCAAATGGTGAACCTCCCCAATCTGAGCACTAATTGAGAGCAAAAGCAGAGGACAGGTGAACTCAAACAGAAGAAGACAGGTGGGAGGTGTGGAGTTAAGATAGCAGAAGGAATAAACAGTAAAAGGAATAAAGTTTCAAAAATAAGAAAAAGAAGAGTGAGACACTGATGAGGAAATAATCAGTTTGTTATACATAGAACAAAAGGGTGTGGGAAAATGATAAACTGCCCGACACGTACCACACAGCCAGTGGCAGCGGCGAGAAAATCTGTAGTATCTCTCCACCTCCTCAAGACTGATCCGTACAAGACCTCCACTCTTCACTCCTGGTCCCAAACACACATCCAGTCCTGCCTCCATCTTTTCTTCTGTGCTCTCCTCTGTCTGATCATCTATCTCCTTTGCTTCAGTTTCTCTATTCTCCACTGCTTGAGTTTGACCTCCTCCATCTTCTCCGGGGTTTTCCTCTCGTTGCTCCAGAAAATCTGTGCATCCTGAAATCCCAAACCAGTCCAGCTCCTCTTTGTCCTGACATTCAACTGAACTTACAATCACCCGTTCTGCTTTAATGAGCTCAGAGTCTTCAGGGTTCATGCAAAATCCAGAATCTAACACAACTTCTGCATCCTCCTCCACGGAGAAGCCTGAATCCTCCATCTCCTCTCCTCCCATCCTCCTGTTCCAGTCTTGTTCACTGCTCTTCTGCAACATTTGTTCCATGCAGCTTTACAAAAGACAAGGTATCACAGCAACTGCTTCCTTCTCATTCTGACTGCACCTTTTCCCAAACTCAACATCCAGTCTCTGTCAGGCTGCAGGTGCTCTACAGCCCGCGGACGTTAGTCAGTAACTGAGAGGACTTCCTATTGCAACCTCAGGTTACCTTCCCTGTGCACAAAAGCTACAGTGTAGTGCTCGACCCCACCCTCTCTCTTTGCCCCACCACCTTTATCCCTCCCCTAAGAGAACAGTTACCTGACTGCAGCCAGCTCACAGACAATGCCTCTGACCCACTGATATACGTCTGAGCCTGACCTCTAAAAAGGATCCAGTCATGCCTCTTTATGACGCAATAGGAGCAGGAAAAAGTGGTGCAGGATAAGTTATGTCGTGCTACTATGTTTTGGCACTTTGGTTAGATAGCTACTGCAGCTCCCAGTGCTCATTTACTTAGTCCAACAAAACCCGGGATCCTTGTCTGCCTTATCTCAGGAGATGTGGACCAAAAGTACAAAGCCTCCATTCTGACCAGCCCATTCAAACACTGCCTGCATCCCCATTTAACCGTTCGCTCACTGTATCCATTGAGAGCCTCCATTCTTGTTTACTCCACTCAAAAGACCCCATTATTGCAAACTTACTGAAAGACCTAATTCTAGCGAGACCTCTCAAAGAAAGATACTGTTTCTTAACAGAATGCTGCAATTTAGATTCAGTTTCAATGAGTTGTGTAGAAGATACATTTCAGCCAAGACAAGCTAATAGACACCATTCTGTGTCTCCTAACTCAGCCATTATCCACTAAAAGAAGTCCAGTTGCGATAAAAAGGTTTGTGTAAAGTGTGCATGCATGGATGTGCAGGTGTGTGTTGCCAGTGTTTGTGGTGCATTATGTTTAACACATGTTTGCTCTATGTCCGATGGCATGAGGTTATCAGTGTCATAAACCTTGAGAGATAAAAGCTAAAGCCACTTGACTGGACAACTAGACAACTTAAAGCAAGCAAGAGGCAAGCAAAGGGACAGACCCGTAGATCAACTCACAGTCTCAATCAGGACTCCGATTTAGTGTGTTTTACACAAATGTAGTGTGAGTACTGTTCTGGAAGTATGTGTTCTATCAAATAGACTTTGTAACTCAAAGATGTATTCATTGGGAATTTAGTCACAGGCAGCACAAAATGCCAGAAATGATATGTTTAACCCTCTCTGGTGAAAATAAAGGTTTAGTTTTTGTCTGTATGGTGTATGGTGGTTTTTATATATATCAAGGGTGAAATAAGTAGTCATGGCTGAGCATTTCCGACCTGAAACTGTAATGCAACAATTATGCTAAAACACGGATTCAGACAGCCAGGGTTTCATACTTTAAAAAAATGCAGAAATCAATCCTATCAAGGGGCGGTGTTGGGCTTTTTGCTTCATTATTGTTTTTCATAATCAGTTTCTGGTATGAACTTGTATAGCTGAATTACTCCGGTATTACAACTTGTCATTGTGTAGTTTACAATAGTTTTACAGTGTTTGAGAAAGTGTGCACGAGCTGCAGCGAGCAGTGGGGGTTGCTCAGTCTAAAGAAATAATTGGTATACAGTTACATCTAAGTAATCTTAAGGCAAGAATGGATTTTTTTAATAGAAAAATCTCTAAATATAAAACTTTGATATACTGAAATGGGTTTTCAGGACCAGTGACGGACTTTAACATGAAAAATTAAAAGTAAATCATTCAATGCATGAATTGTCTCTTTAAATTTTCAAATTTTTTTCCTCCTGTAGTCTCCGTCGATACCAACTCCACT